>PVJO010022692.1:0-27559 GCA_004026905.1 Hystrix cristata | reverse complement strand
GATCAATAATATTCCCTAAAAGGCTCAGGTATTCAAAGGCGAGGTTTTAGGAAGGTGATGGGATGATGGGGATGCTACACTGGACAGCGGAGTGATCCACTGGTGAGTTCCTAGCTGAGTGCGCCCTCAGGAGGCAGGACCTTGTTGGGAGAGGAGTGTCACTGGGCAGTATGTCCCTGGAAGGGTATGTTCTGTCCCAGCCCTTTCCTCGCTCTCTGGCTTGCTTGCTGTCTCTCTGCTCCTGGCCACAACGAGGTGAACAGCTCTCCTCAACCATTCTCTCCTGCATGGTGTTCCTGCCTTGCACCCGACCAAACAGCAACTGAGGCCTCAGAAATTACAAGCCAAAGTAAACCTGTTTTGTGACAATGATATTAGGTATTTTGTTCCAGCGACAGAAAGTTCACTAATGTTCTGGTACGTAAAGATTACTAAGAAGTTAGCGATTGTATGTGGTTAAGGATGAAAGAAGTGATGACATTGTTCATAATGTTTTATTTTAATGACTAAAACTCTCCAATAGCATCTCTATTGCAGCAAACAAAGAAACTGCCACTTTCTTCAAGATGTTCTTAATCTAAGCCATGTATATCTTTCTAGTCTTATTTCGAAATATTTTGTACATACGAACTTTTCTTTCAATTGCTGTCCACTGTCTTTAGAAATCTTACATTTTTAACCAAGGTATCATTTCTTCAGTGCATCTCCTAACAAATCTGTACATAGTCTCTTTCTCCATCTTTGCTCCAGTCCTCTCAAATCTCATGAGGTGTTCTGGTAGCTTGCTCAACCAAAGAGCTTTCATTGCAAAGGTACCATAAGATGTGTGTGATTTGCATAGACCTCTCAATATTATCAAGAAAAATTATTAATTTTGAACAAAGAAGTTACATCTATTTCAGGTGTCTTCTGGAACAGCATGGTTTCTTTTTTAAAAGGAATGAACATTTTATTTATCTTTTAGTACAAAATAAATATGGTGCCTGGTCACTAGCATTTAAACTCATTTGCCAATAACTTTTTAAAATAAAAAGGTGGAAAAATTTTCTCCTTATCAAAAGTTTTCTTATTTATTACTTTGTCATTCAATTTTTTATTCTTTTGTAAACATTCATTAATAAAATTATCTTAGAAGCCTGCTAGTTGTTGGACAGATCTTAGTAAGAAATACCAACGTAATTTTATCTTTGGGAAGCATGAAACAGAGAATCAGACACATACAAAGCTAGTTGCACGCTGGTGAGATCAGGGTTCAGACAGTGTTTTACAGGCCAGGTGAAGATCTTGGGTGGCACAGAGCAGGACAGACACCTAGACAGGTAGAAAGGATGAAGGGAGGAAAGTTAGAGGGTGGCAGAGTACATGGTGGAGGGATGATAGATAATGAGGGTGGATAGATACATAATGAGACAGACAATTTTTTTTTTTAATCTAGTGTCTGATGCTTTTTCCTTCAGACCTGTTCTTCCATCTGAAATCATTTCTCCGTAAAAAATTATTTTCAGAAATCAGTGTGTGTGTGTGTGTGTGTGTGTGTGTGTGTGTGCATTTCAGTTTATTAGGCAAATATTTCTTACACATGACAAAATTCTGATCCATGACAGAAGTAAAATGTTAAAATCTGGCTTCATCAAAATTAAGAATACCTACTTTTTAATTAATTACTTGATTTATTTTATCAGTACATGTTTACATTTCATGCAGTTTACAGACATTTCAGGAGTGGTTACATGTACAAATTACAGCTTGTTTCTTTTTTTTTTTTAATCTCCTTCCCCATCCTTCAGCCTCTCCCCTCCCCCACCGATCCCCATCCCCTTTCTCATACTTGTTGGTGTTATTTGTCTTAGCTCATATCATGGCACCTAGTGTTTATATTAATTGGGTTATGTACACGGCATATCTTTCTTCCTCCCATTTCCCCTTCCCCTCCTCTCCACCCTTGTCTTCGTTTCCTTGGACCACTTCCCTATGGCAAGTGATTCATCTCTTTGTCCCTTTCTAGCCATCCTGCATCATTTTCCTTATTCGTATGCTGCCTCACTCAGATGTGAGATATCATACAGTATTCTCATTAATTTTGTAGTGGACGTCTGTGGGGAATAAAATTTCTGCACTTTTGTTTGAGACAAATGAAATTATTTTGCCTTCATTTTAAAAATCAAATTGTGAATTATGCCTTCATATAAATTAAAATGAACTAATTTTGATAATCATGTTCACGAATTTGAGCAAAGTTAGAGGTTGTATAACCTGGAAGAAAATGAAGACGTGACTATTTCTAGCAGGTCAAACATTTCCTCTCTATTCTATCCCAGGCAAGTTCTCAAGTCAAACAACCACTGATCTGGTTTCTAACTACAGAATTGAATTATCTTTCTATATAGTTCCAAATAAATGAAATGATACAGTATGTATATTTTCTATCAGACTTCGTTTGTTTCACAAAATGTTTCTGATATCTGTCAATGTTATTGTATCAATAGTTACTGTATTTTTATTGCTGAGCAGAATCTAATGAATGTAAAATAATTTCTCTATTCACTTCAGTCCAATTTTTAGCCATGGTGATAAAAAAAACTGCCATGAACATTTGTGTGCAACACTATCTGTTTTCAATTTCCTCCATACACTCCTAAGAGTACAGCTGATAGACTGAATGATAAATGAGTGCTATGCTTTACTGGAATATTGCTAAAATATTTTCCGAAGCGATTGTACCATTTTGCATCTGACACTACCCACCAGCGATGTTGCTACAAAATTTTCTGCATATGACGTATCTTTTTTGTAATATTAGGGGTTAACATGATCAATGGTTTCATAACATTATTGCTTTAATTTACATTCTTCTAATGACTAATTATTGCTAAGTATTTTTTTCATATTGTTTAATGATCTTTTGCATCGTTTTCCGTGAAGTGCTCGAACTTTGGGCTCCTCATTCTTTTTTAAGTTTTTAATTTGCAAAAAGTAAAATTAACTTTATTTTTAGCATACAGATCTATAAAGTTTAATACAAGATTACTTTTATGTAGCTATATTGTGAAAAAAATCATATCTCCTTGCATTTGGCACCTATGTCTAAAGTCAACTGACAAAATACCATCTGTCATTGAGTTCTTTTTCTGTTAATTGACTAATATTTTGCTTTATCTTATCTTGAAGCTATTAAATTATGAAATCAGGTCATATGTGGCCTTTGACTTTATTGTTTTTCACGGTTGTTTTGCATATTACAGAAGCTTTCCTTTTCCATGAAGATTTTAGTAATAATTTGTCGATTTCTAGCAAAGAGCCTATTTGAATTTTGATGACATTGCATTAAATGCATAGACAAATCTTGAAATAATTAACATAAAACAATGTTGGGTTCCCTATTTAAATGTCTTATAATTTTCTCTTTTTAGTCATTTTTTCCTCATTAACGTTTTACAAGTTCTATTATACAAATTTTACATAACTTTTCTTGGCTACAATCCTTAATAGTTCTTTATGTCTTTGTAACATGTGATCTTGTGAAATTTATTTTTTCATTCTAGTAACTCTTCAGTACATACATTACTATTTTCTTTCTATACAATTATTTGGTCTACAAAAAAACAGTGTTTTGCATCTTTCTTTTCAAAGTGTATTCTTTCATTTTCCTTTTTTTTTTTTTAAATCTTATTGCATTGGTTAGGCTGTCCAGTACAATATTGGACAGAAGAGCATAGGTGGTGGGGAGATAACTCAGAAATAGACTGCTTGCCTAGCACACAGAAGGCCCTGAGTTCGAGTTCCAGCACCAAAAACACAGAAGTGTAAGAGTACATACCCTTGTTGATAATGTGTGGAAAATATTCTCCAAAAATTCTAATTTGTGGGTTTTCATTGGTATTCTTTTGCAAGTAGAGAGCATTCACTTTCATGCTTAACCTGCTGAGCATTTTAATAATAAATATATATTGAATTTGTCTAATGTCTTCATATATCTATTGATATGCACCTATGTTTTTTCTCTGTGTTAGAATATACTATGTTAAGTGATTTTTAAATGTTAAAATAGTCATTTATTCCTGGGATAAGTCTTGACAAGAAACATTATATTTTTCATATATACGATGGTTCAATGTGTTAATATTTGATAAGAATGCTATTTTGTCACTAATTCATAATATTTCCTAAAAAAAATCAATATAAATCCACTGTAACCATCAGGGTCTAGATTTTACTCTGTGGATATGCTTTTAATGGTGATTCCATATATCCAAGATATATATAGTAATCTGTATTTCCTTTTTCTTCTTAAGTAATTTTCATGATAGTTTTTATCTTTGAAGAAAGTAAGACTTTTCATCTATGTTGTTGAAGGTTTTGTCACACAATTTTAAATCTTATTCCCTTCTGTATGGTACATCTTTTTTTCTCTTCTTTCATTCCTCATGGTTGTTGTATGTTCATCTTTTTTGTTTTTGATGCATCTACTTGGATATTTGTTTTCAAGCACATTTTTTGTTCAACCACATTTTGTTGCTTTTTATTATTTCTATTGAATTTATTTTTGCTGAGCCTAAATATTTCCTCTTTAGCTTCATTTTATTCTATTCTGTCTACTTCTTCAGACAGAATCATATGTCACCTATTTTAGATGATTCTTTTCTTTCTTAATATAAAGATTTAAAGTTAATTTACTTCTGGTTATAGCCCACTAATTTTGATGTGCTTTATTTCTTATTTTATTCGTTTCAAAGTTATTTTCTAATTACTTTCATGATTTTATTACTGAATCATGGGTTAGGAAGAGTGTTGATTAGTTTCCACATATTTATAGATTTTAAAATTAGAGTTCTGTAATATTTTTGACTGAATTTTGTTGAACTCCAGGCACATAGCAGGATTTCAAATATTTTAAAGTTATTAAGGTTCACTTTATGACTGCAAGGATGACCATATGATTATGTTTCTTTTGAACTCGAAATTTGTGCATACTTAATTGTTGTTGAATGGAGCATCTTATAAATATCAGGTAGATCCCTTTGCTTTCTGGCATTGTTCAAGTGTTTCATAATGGTACTAATTTTCTCTCAACTTGTTCTAACAATTACTGGGAAAGAGGCATGAACTACTGAAATGTAATTATGGTTCTATTTTTTTTTTATTCTGTCAGGTTTTGCTTTAATTATCTTAAAGTTCTTTTATTCGGTGCTTAAACATTTAGTAATACTATCTCTTCTAGATAAATTGATTCTTTATCATTGTAAGAAGTCTCTGTCCTTTGTAATATTTCTTGCTCTGAAATCTACTTTCTTATGCATAGTAGGTTCTTCATAAATTTCTTTCATCTTTTTCCTATTAAACCATTATCTTCATTCAGCTGGGCATAAAATATCTTTGATTTCTCCTGATCCTTTAAGAATTTTCTCTTTATCACTTATTCTCAAAAACTCGAGTATAATGTGTCTCAGTATTGTCCTTTCTGCTTTAATGTTTTTGAGGTTCATTGAACTTCTTGAAGTCTATTTTTATAGGTTCATCAAATTTGGTAAATTTTTAACCGTCATTTCTTCACATTTCTCTCCCTTTTCTTTCCCCTTTCCTTTGGAGTGGTTGATCATCAGCATCTGAATTGCCTTCCTGATGTTTTACAGGGAGTAGAAGCTTTCTGTATTTTGTGTCATGACTTTTTTCTTGTTGTGCTTTATTTGAATAGTTCCATTGAAATGCATTTAATTTTAAGAATGCTTTCTCTATACCCTCTTGTTTTCTATTAACTACTTCCAATGAATTCTAATGCCTTTTCATGCCTCAAAGTTCTATTTCTGTCTTTTTCTACCTTCTTTTTTTTCACATTATATTCGTGTTTTGTTTTAAATAGTTGATCAAGTGGAACACATTTAGAATAATTATTCCAATGTTATTAACTACTAATTCTATTATCTCTGTCTTTTGCGGATGTGTTTGTCAATTAACTTCTCTCCATTTATGGTCACAATTTTCTATTTCTTTTAGAAGCAACTTGTTTTTGGATTATGGATATCATAATTTTATATTTCTGAGTGTGTGTGAAGGAACTTCATTTTTGTGGATGAATTTGGTATTTGAGGTGTGATCTGAAGCCTTTCAAGGAAAGGTCTCAAGCATTCGTTGTCAGGCCCGTGCAGGTGTCTGATGCCTGGCTGCGTTTGTTCAGCCCCGCATACCTCTTCCGTATTCTAAGAGTATCTGTCTTGGCCAGAGAGAATTCAGAAGATTCAAATTTTAAGCCCTGAGTGACTTTATGCACATATAAAACCATAGACCCCTTGGAAAATTAAAAACAACTCAGGTTGACATGGACAGATATAAAATAAGATGTAATGGGGGATAAGACTGGAGAAGTAGACAATAATGTGGTCAAGAAGAGAAACACAACAGTCAGAAGACGTGTTCTAAAGAGATCACGGTTTTCAGTGAATAGGATGGATCTGAGAGAACTGGAAGGATAATGGACCAGCCTGTATTAGTCCGTGTTATGTAACTACAACAAAATGCCTAAGGCAGGTAATTTTATTTAAAAAGGTTTATTTTGACTCATAATGTTTGAGCCGAAAAATTTGAACAGCATGGAAAGTGTTCTGGAGATGCCCTACACACACACATACATACACACACACACACACACACACACACACACACACACACACACTGACTGCATCACCTCATAGCCAGTGGCAAAGGCAAAAGCACAAGTGGGATGAAGAGATCACATCCGGAACAAAAGCCAGAGAGCTCAGGTTTTTAGGACAACCTCCTCACAGAACTCATCAGGGTCTCACCAGAACTACCTTAATCTCTCTCAGGGGTGTACCTTTAATGACTTCAGGACATCACTAAGCCTCACCTCTTACTGTTCCACCTACTCTGAATGCCACCACACTGGAGACCAGGCTCTCCACATGTCAGCCTGAGGGACAAAGCAAAGCGCAGTCCACAGGGGTGAGACAGAGGAGCAAAAATGGGAGCTCTGAGTAGTCATCAAATCAGAAGGTATTTCAAAGTACAATCATCAGAGCTGGTTTTTGGTTGGCTTCTGGCTTTCTAAACGATGGTATCATTCGCTGTGATAAAGGCTCTGGTGGATGGTCAGGGTTGGAGGGACACATGACAATTTTATTTTTAGACACTGAATTTGAGCTATCTACAAAAAGTTATATAGGCCTATGTACATCTATATGCAACTCATTTACTAATAATTATAGTGTGTAGCAAGAATCACGATCTATAATGGTAAACAATGATAGCTTGTCAGTATCATTTTTACATATATAAACTTGTTTAATCTTTGCAATATCACATACTGAAAAGTGGATTAAAGCACACTATTGAACAATTTACTTCCTCTCTTAAGAAACGATGAATTGATCTGCTAAATTTGAACAAGAAGCCAAAGCTAAAAAAATACTTTATCTCATTATAGAACCGACTTCCCAATGTTGTGGAATCAACGGGTTTTCTTGCACTGTATACTGAACCACTTTTCTGCAGTTTCGTTAAAACAGAATGCTAATTCATGTATCTGTGTTTTTGCAAATGTTGTTCACCTTTCCTAAAAAAAGATGGAGCATCACTCTTTGCTAACTTTGCAATGCGTGGGCTGCATTTTGCTTCGAACCTCTTCAGGGAACAACAGTGTCAAGTGAGAAAGTCATATCCCAAAAGCTGAAAACGGGTTTTGGAAACTAGTGGCATATAAATACTCTCTTCTGTGCTGAGCCAGTCTCTGTGCATAAGTGCAAACTTTGTGTTTTGAAGGGCAATAATTTGTGCTTATAGTTCTTTTCTCCCTGAATAAATATGGCAGAACTCCATGAAGCCGAAATATTGCTCACCTCTGTCTTTTAAATAGGTTATGCTTTCCATAAGACATGTCTTCCAATCATCAAATTATTTCTTAGACTTAATCACTCTGATAAAAATTAATGAAAGATTTATTTCAAAACAGCACATGGATAAGATTTACCTGAAGTTTTTCCCATCCTTTTTTTTCTTTTTAATTAATTTTTCATCCTAGAACAGCTTCACATCTATTAAAAAAAAAAATTGAGAGTATAGCAGGAAGAATCCCCACATGCCCTGCACCCAGCTTCCCACACTCTAAATCCTGCCTTACTACAGCAAATCTGCTGCAATTAATGAACCGATATTGACACATTGTTATTTATTCAAGGAACCTTGGCTCCTTTTATTAGGGAATTTTAGAAACTGAGATCTAAGCACCAGGTGTGTTCATTGTTCCATTCCAATATTCATGCATATCAGTATACAAATTATTAAACTTGTGCCCTTATGGGAAATTACTTTATTAATTAAAACACACTGCTTACATGCAAGTCTTTTTGCTTCTAGAGTTGCAGGCTCCATTCCCTTCCAGTTTCCCAGGACAGCACCCCTTATTCTCACACCATACAGCAGGTTCACGTATTCATAATACAGATTCTTTTGTCACTTCCCACATTCCATCCTCTACCTCTTAAGGGAACTTTTAAAAATTTGCATCCATTAAGGCTCACTCTTTTCTGGCAAGTTTTGGCAAGTAGGTAATGCCAGGTATCTACCATCAAAGTGTCATAAAGAATAAATTCACCATCTAGAAAACTCCTCCGTAGTGGGCTGGGGTGTGGCTTGGTGGTTGACCTCTTGTCTAGCATGAGTGAGACCCTGAGTTCCACCCCCAGCACTGTTGAAAACAAATCCCTTGTGCATCATTTAATTGACAGTCTCCCCTCCCTTGAACTCTGGCAGCCATTAGTTTTGTCTTTCCAACTATCACTACAGGGTTTTTCTTTTAGAATGCCACATAATTGGAACTAGCATTAGGAAGCCTTTACATACTTGCTTTTCCATCTATGCACATTTAAGATTTATTAATGTTTTACATGGCTTAAGGATTCATTTCTTCTTATTATTGAAAGTATCCCATTTAGTAGAAATACTACAAATTATTTATTTACCTACTGCAGGATATCTCCATTGCTTTCAGTATTTGGTGATTTTTGAATAAAGCTGTTAAAAAAACTTTCATGTTCAGATTGTCGTGTGGATATGTTTTCAAATGCCTGAAGAGTTCCTAATACATTCTGCTTTGATCTCCTCCTGCTCTCCTTTCCCTTCAGTTTCACACAGAGACTTCAGGTTGAAGCGTAGCCCCATCTACAGCCTACACAGATAGGGATCTGCAGCCATCATTTGGTCCGTCATCCCTGTTCACTTGGCGACACCATGGACGCCCTGCTGCTCCTCCTCCCTTCTCCATCCAAGCTTCCAGAGTGTTGCTCAGCATTCTCCTCCACAGTGGGGACTCCACCCAAATCTACCACTGAATCAGTTACTCTTAACACTGGGTCGTGTTGGGAAGAGAGGCTACCAACTAGGCTTCCTACATTCGGTGATTCTTGGTTATCGAGTTAGAGTCAACATTCTGAATCCTGGGCTCTTACTCTTCAATACAATGGCCCCTCTCAACCCCTAATTTTTCAAATATCCTCTAGGCCCTGCTTCTTCTTTTGCTGTTGACCTTTATCTTAACAAACATATTTGTGTTACTTGCAAATATATTGAGTAGCACAAATATATTTGTAAGTGACACTCAGGAAGCTGAGTGCCTATCATAAAGCCTTGTTATAATATATCACTCTGAAGGCAGAAAACGTCCTATACATTCTCATATCTTTTGCCATTTTCTCTCTCCCCAACAACAACATTTTCCACGTTTGATAGTTTTCAAATTAACACATCTGATTAGAAATTCAAGTATTGCCTTTTCTTAGTTGTGTAATCTTGGGCAATATACACCATCCATCTGAACTAAATTTTTTCTTGTGGATAATGCAGGTACTCCCCATGTCATAAGAGTTTTTGAGAGTCAAGTATGTAAATTTTTATTAAGTGACTAGAATAATCATTTTTTAAAATAATAACTCTTTTTCATTTTTCTATTCCCCAAGGAATTTCATTTTGCCAATATTTTTATCGAACACCCTTTTAATCTATTTTCTCAAGATTGCGATATTTAAGGAGAATTAGTGGTAGTAAGTAGAGAATCACAGTTTTCTAGAGGATTGAGCTACTTCGCAGTGCTTGAAGGGAGATTACTTTGTACATTAGGCCTTTGGTCGTGTTGGAGGTCCTATTATGTACGAGGCAGATTCACCATGTATTTCCAGCATACTGATAAATGCACACACCACAGACCAAAGCAGTGCTAAGTACTTTAAATATATCATTATAGCTTATATTGCACATCGTGTAAATATTACCCTTTTCACATTTAGTAAGCATCTACTCACTGCTGACGCCATGAGCAGTTTTCTAACATACTAGCTCCGCTTATAGAACCATTTTAATTATACATAGCAGTAAAATTTTTAATTTGCTCAGCATCCCATAGTGAGTGGTAGAGCTTAGCATAGAGCTGTGCAAATAATACATGTTCAACAAATATTTGCTAAATCAATTACCAAAAGTTCTAGATTTGATACAAAGACTGGCCGTATCAATTTCTATATTCTTTCGCTGTAAAACTATACAAATTAAAAGTGCAGTTCAAAAGGCTGAAAATAACAGTTTCAGGGAACATAGTGTAGCAGATCTGACTTTGTGTTGTAGATGAAGGTGGGTAGTAGCAGAGGGTCAAGTCAAGATGAGGTTCCAAAAGTGCTCATCCGCCCTTGCTGCTGTTAGTTCTTCCCTGCTGGAGGCCCTGAGGTCTCCCTGAGGATCAACAAGGGTGCGCAGAACTCGTGCCGAGGTATATGGACCTTGGCACAACCCTCCAGGACAGGTTTTTAAACGCGCCATGAAAATGAAGACCTGAGCACCCACAACTATCATGTGATCATGTTTGATGCTGCGCAGTGACTAGACAAACACAAACAAAACAAACACTTATAAGTAGACAATGGAATTGTAAATGTCATCTGCATAGTTTAATGCTACTCATAATGGTGAATGTTGCATATTAGCAACAAAGGCAAAGAAACTTAAGGTTGACCAATGGAACCAGAAATACTTCCAATTCCATCTTCACTATCCAGTCTGTGTTACATGGAGAAACACTTGGAATGGAGAAGAAATGTGCAGGGATTTGGGCTTCCCCTTTGTGACTTTAACGGAATTTGAGAGCATGGTCTTACTTAGGTGCACACACAACACATTCAGTTTCGCCCTTCTCATGAACTCAGTCACTATCTGCATAGGAAAATCTTAAAAATTCCCACTTACAAAAATAGGTGGAGTTGTGTCTAAGTGTGACCTGGCTGAAACCTGCCAGCCTTGAGGTGCTGGTGCGCATCGATTTCAGGCAGAATGATTTCCAATGTGTCTCCCATTCAAGAGCTGCTTTTCCTCGGAGCTCTCAGTATAGGTATGAAAATTTTCCCCTTGTCGTGTCTTCTATAAAACACCCCAAAAGGATGACAGAGTTTCCATCTTTGGAGATGAATTCTGCGGAAAGATAAAGCCCATGTCCGGGAAGTACGTGATTCTTGAGAAGAAAAAAATAAAGAGATCATCTGCAAGGAAGGTTGGGCTCTTCACACTGACTATTTGGGACCAGTTATGAGGAGAGCCCCACGGCACAAAGGCCCCGTACATATTTCAGACCCAGACTGGAAAGTGTAAGCTTTGAAAGATGAATCACCATGAGAATGACTTGACTCGTTATATCAATAACTTCTCCATTTCCTAATGTACATACAAAATGTGAAACACTTTAAGTTTCTAGACCATCAAAGAGCCCCATACATGCACTCAGACTTTCAATTAATCAGCCTTGGGTAAAATCCTGAACTGAATACATCTGAATAGTTATTTTTTTCCTGTTATTTGGTTTTCAGATAAATTTGAAATTTGATCATTAAAAATTCCCTGATTTCCAATCATATTTAAACTCCAGAATCCACAAAGGGCAAGTGTGATAAATTGAGTCACAGGGAAATAAGAGCTCACATTGAGAGAATAATGTAATTTTTTACTATACTACAGTTTCACATGTATCAATTCATTTATCTTCATTAAACCCTAAGAGTTGGTTCTTTATATGTACCCATTTCAAAGATGAAAAACTGAGGCATCGATAGGTTGAACAATTCCTTAGGTCATAGCGTTAGTAAAATAGCAGAGCTGGAACTCAAACCCAAATGATATCCCAGGCAATACTGTATTACCTGTCAAATGCTTTGCGTGGAACGAAACAAGAGTAAAAAATTCAAAAGACTAAAAACAATGTGTGAAATTACAATCTCAAAATAATGATAGATAAAAGTCTAATTTTCCTAGTTTAAAACAACATATAAATCAAAAATAAAATAACATGAGCAGAATAAGATGAAACATGGTCAAAAGATGTAAACAGGCAGTTTACTGTGTTCAGAATTATGACCAAATAAGCATATGAAAAGATGTTCTGTAGCAGTCAGCACTGAAGGAATACAAATTAGGTAACAGGGAAGGAAGGATTTTTCTCCTTTCAGTAAAACAAAAATGAAAAAGCTTAATGATTTTTGGGACCAGCGAGTGTGTGAGGAGACAGCACCTCTCATAAAGTTTGGAAGGAGTGAAATCTGATTGGAGAACTTTCTAGAGGGCGATGCCCATTAGTGCAAAAATGTACATCAGCTTTGACCCAGCAATCTGATTGTCAGAATGCATTTCTCCAATTCACCCGGCACAATTTTACCAATGTAATATGTAAGAAATCTTTCTTACTGCCCTCACCACGTGTAACAGCAAAGGCCCGGAAACCACTGACTCGCAAGTCGATAGGTTCCAGACATTCCAGTGCATAACCCCTACCATGTGTATCATCTCGTCCCTTTCGTATAATTTTCTCCGTGTTATTAAATCCAATAAGTGATTTTTAAAGCGAGCAGGAACCTGGGATCCAAGAGTACTAGAGAAGTCTGCTGAGCTCACACCAGCATCTGGCCACCGTGCAGAGGAAGAAGCTCTGCTCTCCCAGCCACAACTGGGGCCCGTCTTCCAACTGGGCTGACCATACGCAGGTGGGCCTCGTGGCAAGCCCTTCTCAGGTGGTCTGGGATGGACGGAAACAGGAGGGTTGTCTGTGTAGCAAGGAGACCCCGGGTGCCACGGCCCAGCTGCCCTGTCAACAGCCTCATCCGTGGAGCTTGGCTTTCAATCAACTTGCGTCATCTCTGGGCACTGACGTAGCTGTCTGGGCACCTTGGTCAAAGCACCGACTTTTGTTCACTTATTTTCTGCAGTCCTAGTCCTTCAGATTCCTCCTTTTCATTTTCTCACCTGTTTGTGATAGTGAGATCTTCTGGCCTGTTTTTCTGAGCCTGCCAGAGAACTTGTACTCAGGTTTCACTGAACTCAGTCTCACAGAGTGAGCGCCGCAGTCCCCAAGCTGTCAGTGCTGTGCACACGGAGCGCCCCACCTGGCTTAAGATTGCCTAACCTGCAAATAAGTTAAGCTCGATCTCAGGTAACATGAGGAAGATTTATTTCTCTTATTAGGTTCCCCCTTCACCATGATTTAGGGTGCGGGTGTGGATGGAGGCTTGGTTTCACACTATCACTCAGTTTCCCTGGCCAGCGAGGTTCCACCATATGTTGGCTAAACTTCGTGGAAGTCATCATGTCCTCAATGGAGTAAACGGGGAAGAATGTTTTAGAGGATCTCCACTTGCAAACACTCCAGCCTAAACTAACAAGGGTCGCTTCCAAACCAATCATAAGTAGCTTTGTGAGGCTGCTTGCTTGCAGCAGGATGGAAAATACAATCATTCCCTGAACCAGGAAGGAGAAGAGCCTAATATGCAGAGGACCGGAAGTCGCTATTCAAACAAGGCCAAACGCGACCACTCCCAGCTTTTCCTTTGCACTGGAAATTGAACTGTGCCTTGTAGCCTGAGAGTGTAGTGTCCATTGATGGGCATTAGAGAGAAAAAAGCTTCCACACCCAGCCAGGTACCACTCAGCCTTGGGGAGAATACGCATACACCGGACCCAAGGAACACCATGTGCAGGCAAGTGCATGGCCCCTGATATGCCGGGTCTGGGCTCGAATCCAGCTCTTGTGCTTGGTAGCAATGTGGCTATGGCAGATTACAGTCCTCATTGTCCCTTAGCTTTCTTACCTGCACAAGAATGGGCATGAGATTAATTTTCCCGGTGTTATGAATGTTAAATTCATACATGCTCACTGTATTCTGTAGACTCTAGTACATAGTAAGTTTTATATAATAATTAGATAAGAAAATACTGGTTATTAATTTATCAATCTAACATTACTATATTGATTGCCCCAGAAATAGAGTCGTGCAGAAGTATTCTGGGAAGAAAGATTCTTTTTCTGCAAGGCCATAGCTGCCTACCTCTGTAAGCACTTTTCTTGAGTCGGGGTGTACGAGGGCTGACAGGTCTCCAGGAGTTATGATAGGTATCGATTAGGTCACAGCAGTCAGATGTACCAGTGAAGAGCCATTTGACCACAATGTGGCCAGGACCCAGTCTAGCTCACCATGACGTCTTATGGCAGGAAGAAGAATGGCAAGTGGCTCATGCCGGTATCTAAGATGAAAGCTGGCTTCCTCTTCCTTCTTTTGAATGGATCCTGACCGAGGCTGAGTCCTAAATCAGCCCCTAGGTGCTATTTTATGTCAGAAAAATGTCCAGGAGGAAAGAAAGGCACCGTCCACAGAGGGCAGTTTTGAGTTTCAAGGAGTTTTGAAAATAAAAAGGGTTGTGACTTATCTTCTGACAATAAAATAGGACACAGAGATGAATGATAACACATATTCAAGTAAATATGCTAATTGGATGGCTAGGTGTAACATTTTTACCTTTATTTTTATGTTTCATTTTACACGTATTTCAGTCTTTTTGACTGAAAAAAATATCTTAACTCAGGAAATGAGACTCAGTGACTAGTTCAGTGGAGTCCGGTGGGAATATTTGTTGAAACTTCATGGTCTCTCTGGTGATCCAAGAATTCTACAAAACGCCTCTGCTTCCTCTCCGTCTGGTGTGGTCATGCTGCTTCCAGGGTGGCAGAGATGTCAGCTTCAAACCTGCCTCCTCGATGCTTCCAAACACTGACTTTCTCTCTGCAAAATTCTCTCCCTCTACACCTTCACTGGAAGGTATCAGCAGTGAAATAAAAGTGTGTAAAATATGTTTTACAGTATTTAGCGTGAACAACTGGCTGGTCATAAAAGTGAAATTTGGAAATGTTTTTCGAGCAAGGGAAGCACCTTCGAAAATGCAGGAGGTTGTGCTTTGTTTTGTTTTGGATTTTGCTATCGTTTTACAAAGATAGCCAAGCCATTAAAATTTTCTTTAAAAGGCAGCCTGCAAAGCGTGCAGTCATAAGCTTACCACATTCAATACATGCGCAAGTAAAAGGAAATATGAGGGGCCATTGACACAATTACTTCCTTTCTGCTCAATTTTTGATGTGTTGGAACTTTTTTATAAGTGGGTGATTTCGATATGGGAAGAAAAATAATTTAAATGATAATGTGTTCTGCAAATGTGCCTCCTTACCTTGGCGACATCTATGAAAGATTCCTCATCCACACAGCCTTATACTCTCAACACTCAGGAATGTCCTCTCATTCTGCTGGGAGATTTTCTAAACAGCAGCGGGCAGCCTGGCAACAGCAGGCGATGCCGTGATCAGGTTAGCCGAATTCTTCGACTGTTTTTCCAACTTCAACATTCACTTCAAATCTATCGTTTTATACCTGGAAAGAGTGTTATGTATCTCACACGAGCCTTTCATTTCAGACTTAGAGAAACTGGCGCAGGGATTTCTAAGGACTTCCTCAAGGTCATGTGGGGACTCAGAGGCAGATGATGCTAACATCCAGCTACACGTTCACCCCCGCTGCTCTCAGCTGTAATATCGTGGCCTCTTGGGTCCCCAAATCTGTGGTCATGTCCCTGTGTTTTAAAAATATGACTTTAGTCATCTGAGAAATCGTTGTTTTGACCAATTGCTTAAAAAAAAAAAAGTGCAGCCTAAAATGTGAGGCGGTGTGCTTTTATTACGGAGATTTGGTTTGGGATTACTTCTTCAGGGAGATAAAATTCTGGAGGCTGTGATTATACACGCAGAGCCTTGCACAGTAGAAGGAAGTGGAATTTCACTTGCAAATTCAATATGAAAACAGTGATAGGGAAGAAGGATTCACAATGTAGAAAAACGCAGTGAAGTCCCTCGTGCCAAGGGCATGCTCGCACTCCGCCCCTGTTTAAATTTCAAGTTTGTGGATGGTGACATTTTTACTGTGCAGACAAGTCCCTGGTCCTATAAGAGAAATGACTAAGGAAACATATTTCTTTTTACAGAAATTTCCTAAGCATCCACTTTGAGGAATCCATCTCTGTCAAATCATTTTCTAGTCGGTAGAAAAACATGATTCATATCACATTACATAAACTGTATTGTATTATAAATGGATCCGTGTTTTCCATACAGCGCTTTTGAGCTATGAGAGAAACTGGAGAAGCCGTTTCCTTTGAGTCTGAAATGAGTTTTCTGTTAAAAAAAAAAAAAAAAGTGGGGGGAACAGTTCGATTTTAAGAAGTGAAGACAGAAATGTATTTCTATTATCTATTATGAGCTAGATATTTGCAGTAATAGAAGCAGACTCACAGATAGCTACCCACCAACAATCCTCCCAGGGCGAGTGCAGGATGAAACATGAGAGGCGCCATGGACGTCCTGTCAGCAGACTGTCTACTCTCTGAGCTGGCTTCATTTCTCCAAGCCGGTTCCTTTACCAGGAGTTCCAGGCTGGCCTCTCCTAGTTCTGTCATGGAAGAATTCGCAAGTGTAACGGGCTGGTTCGATGGATGTGGAATGTCTTGAAGACAAATGAGATTATGAAGCTTGCACATTTTCTGTTCTTCGGCAAAGCATTAGAGAAAAACATTTTTCAATGATTTAAAATAGAGAGGCAGAAAGAGGATAACAGGGCAGAGTATAAAGAATAATGTCGAGGCAAACTAAAATACATATACAAACCCCTCCCGTATTTCATGGTAATAACACAGAGGTGACCACTTTCATCAGCCATAATGTTGCTATTCTTGAGTAGATTCATCACTGTTGTCATTGTGAAACATCATTTTATTCCTCATTTGTCTTCAACAGTTAGCTACATTACCCGACTTTGTGCATTTCCCACTGAAGATTATTGCAAAAGGCCAGAAGTCTTTTATCATAGGCCAGAGTAACTATTTTTCCACCATTACATCAGCCAACAACAATCTCATAAATATTTTTTCAACATGGTTTATCTACAAAATAATTTCATTGGACAAAATATAATTATACAATTCATGATGTTACTGACAGAGATAACGCTATTGATGAATAAAGTTATGAGCATCTACTAAAAACAAAAAATATAGTAAAATCATATGTAAGACTTTAACACTGTCAATTTTATTCAACATAAACATCGAGATCAGATAAGGCATTTCTGTATTCAAGGTCAGTTTCATTTTTGGTAGTATCAAAGCCTAAATAATATTCCTTTTTTTAAGAGATTATGAGGAAATATTATTATAATTTTGCATAATAACATTACAGAAAGTAGGAACATGATAATAACTTATTTCTAGCTTTCAGCACCTACTAAATTTCTCTCATACAAATTGTATTTTTAGCCATGCTTCTTGACTGTAACTGAATTTCAACTCTAAATTTGTCCAATAAGGTTTATTAACCTCTAACTTCCATCCATTTGTTTATGTATTATTGAGTATTGACACATTTTGAGGAATTTAGGTAAAGCCTTTGGCTATAGCTACAAATCAGACCTGATTCTTTATCAGATTTGCTCAGATGGCTACAGTAGAAAAGCATATCAGGGTTGCAGTACAGTTTTCTATATTCTCTGATTGGTGCAAATGTGGGAACTGTGGACTCCTGACACTTTGGGAACTCAAGAGAGGGTTTTTGAAGAATAAAAGAAAAATATTTTAGGAGCCATGAAATCTTCGGACTCCTGAACTCACAATTAACATAGGACAAAGATAAATGTATGTAACCATAATAATAGTAAGAAAAAAATAAGTGCAACAATACCCATAAAAGAAACATGAAGCTATATGGAGTTAGAAACTAAATCTAGTTTTGGAAGTTGGGGTAGATTGCACAAAAGAACTGACATTTCCACAGAGGGATGAATAAAAGTTTATCTCAGTAGTGGAGAAATTATTTCATTCTAGGAACTAACAGGCAAACGAATGGAGAAACCCCATCGAATAGCCATTTCATAAAGGTCAATTCTGCAAAAAGGTGATAAGACCATGTTATGTGTGGGGCCTGAGAGAGAAGCAACCCAAGATCATAAATTATAGACACCTCATGGGGTGCAAATAGAAGAGATAATGGGAGCAGAGAAACTTCAAATGTCTACATGGCGTGGCCTTGAAGAATGAGGAAAAGCTCAGCATTACTATAATGAAATAGCCGAGATAATTACTGTATAAAAACAAAAGGTTGATTTGGTGCACGGTGTTGGAAGTTTCAGTCTATGGCCAAGTGGTCCCTTTGCTTCGGTCCACTTGTGAGGAAGCTCATCATCACAGGAGTGCTTGGAGGGCAAGTAGCTTACATCATCATCCACCAGCAAGAGGAGAGAGAGGAAGAGACCAGAGTCCCACAGCAACCTGTGAAATATGTCTCGAGTGACCTAAGAGCCTCCGATGGTTCCTGCCTTTAAAAGGTCCACCACTTCCCATTAGCCCTGACCCAGGTCAGACACAGATCTTGGGAGGCATCAGTACTTAAACAGTAGCGAGGGCTTCCCCTTTTGTTCTATTGTTTTTTGCAGTTGGTTTATAAACTAGACGGCCTCTGCTCTTCTCTGGCCCCATTTCATTTTATGTTACCTCATGTTCATCCCCACTAAAGCCATATCTTTCTTCATCCAAACTGGAAAAGACCTTCCTCCCTCCTGGCTTTGTTCCTGGCTGTTTTTGCAGCCTCGTTTGCACTTTTCTCCCAGCAGTGGTTTCCTCTCACCATTTAGCTTCAGCTCACACCTCATCTTTCCAGAGACCCTCATAGAGCAGAGCCTGCCAGTCCCCTCTTCCAACTCCATCCAGTAGGACCCGAGTTACTACTTACCCACAATTTAACTTTACTCCTTCAGGATAATTTTCAATGGGTAGCACTGCCTAATTTCTTCATTTGTGCAGTTGTTAATATTCTGTCATCCTTGTCTATAATGCAAGATCTAGTGGATAAACTTTTTAGTCTTTATCGCCATTGCATGACTAAGGTCTGACGCAGAGTGGTCCTCCGCAAATCTAAGTCGAACACAAGAATGAATGAAAATCAGTGTCCTCAGCTGTCCCACGCCATGTCTGCTTACTAACCAGAGATTCCAGGCCGATCATCCCTGGACTCCAGTAGATTCCAAAAATATTGAAACGGATGAGTGGGTAGATATCCCCAGGAGTTTTTATGTTTTAGACATAGGATTCGGAAAAGTTGGATTAAAAGAGATAGTGATGCCAACAAGATAACTTTATCCAAGGAAAACATAATTAAGGTTAATCTTAAAGCCGGCAGGGGATCTCTTAGGAAGTGGAAGCTCAGGGGCTAGAAGCATGTTCCAACCCTGCCCTGGGTCCGCTGACTTTCCTGCATCCCTTGCCATGTGCCTATGAAGTTCAGAATATCTTTGACAAGAGGCAGACGACCCATGGGAACTAATCCATTATGGCTGACCACTGATGTTTCTGGGAAAGTGCAATTGTCAAAACGAGTTAGAAAAGACAGAAAGAAGGCATAGTGATAGAACAAAGGGAATAAAGGGAATAGAAGGAGAGAGTAAGATTGCAGCCCAACGTATAAGGTCTCATTGGCCATTTCAGGACTGGGCCTCTGGGATCAGGGATGAGCCCCCTTTGCTGGAGGCCGAAAGCAGGTAATTGATGAGAAGAGTCTCTGTTTCCCCTTCGTTGAGGAGGAAGAAGAGAAATGAGAGCATGTCATTTTTAAGGTCATCTTCTTTTCAGTAACTTATTTTGAGTAAAAGGCCTCATGCCATTAGACTGGAGGGAGAAACTAAAATAATAACTGCAAGATTTAAGTGCACATGATGGATTTCAGTGGTTCATGAATGAGTGAGAAGCCCTCCCAGGGGATATGTCTATATCGATGTCTGTATCTCTATCTTTATGTATATAGCCTCTATCTGTATAAGTTGACATATCTATATATACAAATATAAATTTGTAATGAGCATGAACAAGTCTCTCTCCTGGAAAGTACGACGACTTATGTCTGCGGTTATAGAAATCTTGAAGAAATCAGAACCCATTTCTAGAATGATAAAACAGGCCTGTGTTATACATAGTCACCCTACAAGTGTCCATTTCCTTTAGTTTGTTTCTTGATTCTGTATAATGTTCACAGTTGATGATTTCGCTCGTGTTTCTGAGTTAGCACAGAATCAGCTGTATCTGCGCCCCCTCAGTCTAACCTCAGAAAACGTCCCCAGGCGGTCCTCAAAGGAGCCGATGCTAGATGTCCTCACCTCTGTTTGAATACAAGTTCCTTCTTTAAGGCTTTTCTTACTCCCCAAACGCCATGTCATTGTTTACACTACGACCCCAAACACATTTGCTTTTCTTTGTCTCTCTGTGCTAAAGAGAGAATTAGGCTGTGTTGATTTGGGAGATGGGAAAGAAAGAATCTCGAAGTCAGACAGCCATGCACCCGACTTTCCCTTTTCCTTTAATCACGTAGAGTTGAATGTGTTTCTTACATTCTTCAGGCCTCTGTTTTCTAGTACAGAGGATGAGAATACTTCCAGCTACTTCACACAGCTAAATGTTTTGAGAATTAGGAAATAACATACCTCAAATGCACAGAGTGAATGATGCATGCCGTGCATGTTTATTATTAATAATAGCAGAACTTATATTTGTGCTATCTTACCTGTCTAAATAGAAATTATTTAAGATCAAAGACTTTGTATTTATTTACAAAGCCAATAGTGATCTTAGCTAACACCTAATAGTCAAGCTCTGGGAATATTTCTCTATGTTAAGGGTAGAGATACTTATGGCAATTCTCAGGCAGACAGAGGCATCCTCTTTGTTGACATGGCTGCTATGAGGCAGGGCTGCAGTCCTAGAGAGAGGACTAGCATGTCTAGGCAGGCACAAGATCAGCTGAAGACAGGTTGCCTTTGGGGACAAAAGCAGAGTGTAGACAAGCAATGGAGTTAAAGGCCAGCACTCTAAGCATAGAATCCATCTCCAGAGTCCAGGCTGTGAGAGGTGAGGCTGGGGGCTATCGAGACAAGGGCCCACGATGAAAGGTGCAAGAAAGCACATGCCAGATATCTCCCAGTTACCCTTGCAAATCTATTCACCATTCTCCCAGCCCCTCTCTCTGCCCAACAATACACATGAAAGGGAACATTTCAAGGTGCTCCTGGGAATCAAGCACTAGAATCATGGAAGGAGATAAGAAGAAAAAGGAAAACAAGGTTGGCATTATTATTCCTCTGACCTCCACCTTTCAGGGTTTGAGTTGTCAGTACTCGGTAACATTGTGGCTTTACCATATATTGAGTTAGAGTAGTTGTTCTCTTGGCTGTTTCCAGCTGTAGCTTCCTGCTCTTTGTATTTGTAGGCATCCAACTCCTTTCTCCTCTTACTTTAATAGCACAGTTAAAGGGGAGAAATATTTTTAACATCCCATTCCTTCAGGTCTGAGACTGCAACAGAGATACAATACAGTTTCAACTGCTCCAAGAATATTTTCCTCTCACAGCGATAAATCTTTAGGAGCCCAATGTTTCAAAGAGTAAAACCTTCATGTTGATTTGAAATGTAATAATGGATAACAAGAGAGAGAGAGCAGAAATGCCAGAATGGAAGTAAATACACATTCTGGAATCTACAGACGCCAAACAAGAACAAATGAGTAGGATAATGAAATTAAAGTTGATTCTGCTACATGCATTTTAAGCAATAGGAAGATACAATTTCCATGCCAACCTGACGGGTTGCAGCTGCCCTAACAAACTCTCCTAATAGACAGCCTTCTACACAATCCATCACCTTGTGTCAAGCATCTGTACTTATCTAAAAAGATGACATTTAATTCAAAATAAGAATGATGAAGGGTTCAGAAATTTGTGCAATTTATTACAGATGTCAAGCCTTTTATTAGACTAACCCATGCTTGACAAAATTTACTTACTATAATTGTGTCTGAAAAAAAAGGTTATTATTATCAGATGCTTTTTCAAACCTAAACGCTTCATGAAGGGGTCATACTGCCTCAACCTTTGTGGGAGGAAACAATTACTTTTGAAACATATTCCTCTTTTGTTTCGTATAAAGAACACATTCTTCCTTTTTTATATGTTTGAGTAGGGTTTTGTTTAATTTTATTTCTTTAATAAATGGAGTCTTTAAGTTTCAACTCTGAAAAGCAAAGTTATCTACATTATGTGGGGGTACATTTAGTTGACATCACCTTCCCCACATCTGTGTTTATTTGGGAGTGACCAGGAGACCCAGCCTCTCCGGGTAAACATCTCAAGCTGTGTCCACAGTGATTGTGTCTGATGAGTGAGTAAAACGGGCTAAGAGAGAGATTCCTGGTGGCAGTTGAATACTCTGGAAAAGGAGCCTATCTGGGGGAAAACAGTTACAGAAAAGTTTTCAATGATAAGCTGTGAATTCAGCTTATCATTGAAACACAACATGAAATTCAAACAGTGTCATGACTCCAAAAGAGAATGGTGGAATTCTGTCCACCCTTCCCTCCTGGGTCCCTCCTGTCATGAAGCCTATATGAGTATAATGCAGAAATAAAACAACACTTCCTTGCTCCAATGTGTAAAGCACTGATTCTAAAACAGCCCCGTGATGAAGTGCTGTTAAGAGATGTGTAAGGATTTGCATTTTCTTTATAATAGTAAAAATCAGTTCCAGAGGATTAAAACAACCTTCCATTTGATCAGAAACCAGTTGAGTCAACAGTGAAAACCCTTCACTTGAGCTGCGACTGGGATAGGACACTCGGTGGCACTGGAAGCTAGTCAGGGAGAATTACAGAGGGATACCAAGTCACACCCATTTGGATGCAGTCACTATTGACATACTAAGACCAAAGGATTGAGCGGGCAATCAGTCCCAATGAGAAATCAGTAAACATTCTCCATACTGGACCAGGTGGTAAGTATTTAGGCTTCGGGAGCAATACCATCTCTCTCACAACTACTAAACCCTGCATTGTAATACAAAAGGAGCTGTGGATAGCATATGAACCAATGAGTGTAGCTGTGTGCCCATGAAACTTAACAGATCCTAAGTTGACTATCATATAAATTTGGGGCATGAAAAAGTACTCTTCTTTTTTCAAACATTACATTTAAAAAAGGTAAAAACTATTCTTAGTTCAAGGGCCATACAAAAGTACGTGGTGGGCTGACCAGAGTGGCAGAGGATGAGAGTGATCCACCCCATCCTAGCCATGTCTGCAGCTTGGTTCTTGTCAGCACAGGACGGCAGAGGTAACGGCCAGAAAACAGACCTGATGGGGGATGAGACCAACACCATGGAGTAGATTTTCACTCCAGGACTGAACGTTCACCTTCCACAGAGCCCAGGTGAGAGACCGCCTAGGGAGGTGGACTTGGAGAAGGTGAGGGATAGACAGAGACCCCTGAGAATCTCAAGCTCACACAAGGAAGATCACAGGGTCTGTGCTCAGTGGTGGGAGGCCAGGCTTGGCGGCTGTAACCTTCAGGGGAAGCCTGCTTGAGCTCTTGCACTGCTGCCTGCATTCAGCACAAACTAGTGATCTGATAGTCTGTAGGTCAATATCTGCATTGCCTAAGCATCTGCACTAAAATCATAGTTCTTTTTGTCTTGGTTAAGGTTGGGTCAGGAGCAGTTCTTAGAGTTTGTCCATATCCAACTTGTATTTGGTGCTACTACTGTCACTTACTTGACTACCAAAGTCAAGGTGACATGGCTGCTGCTGTCAATTGTTTTTCTCTGTATGTCAATATCTGTATTGCCTGGGAGTTATACACAATACTGTGGCCCATTCCTGAAGAATCAGGCACTGGATCAAAAAAAATGCAAACCTCAGCACAGAAAACAAACAAAAAATAGAAACATGAGAAGATACGGCAGCAAAAGGTGTCCCAAAAGTCCCACCTCCCCCTAAACTAATCCAGGCAGCATTGACAAGGAGGAAAACATAAGCCACACAGCAGAAATGTCTGAAAGGATATTGAGGGAAATAACAAAACAGTTCAATAAAGAACTTGGTGAATTCAAAGAAAATATAACTAAAAAGATAGTGATCAAAATGAAACAAATGATCAGTGAGTCTAGAGAAGACATGAACAAATATCTTGTGGAGCTAAAGAAAACAGGAGTGGCCAGCATAATAAAGAATGGTAATCCATAAGAAGCTCCAAACAGAAATCCAAAAGATTAAAAATGCCACTGAAAGTATGGGCTGTAGATGTGACTAGAAGACAAGAATGTCATATCTAGAAGTCAGAACTGTGGTTAGTAATCAACTAATGAGGCATACCTTAAAAACAACCAGAGAACAAGAAAAATAGGTCCAACAGCTGCTAGCTGACTCAAAGAAGACTAATATATATGTAAATGAAAAAATGAAAAACAAGAACACAGAACAGAGGGTATTAAAAAACCTGTTTACGGAAGTTAAAGCACAAAAATTCCCAGATGTGGAAAAAGAATTTACCATACACTCAGGTGAGCAGTACAGAACTCCAAACAGTCAAGAGCAGAAAAAAATCACTCCACGCATGGTAGACAGATACGGTCAACTTGAGCAGGAATGTCCAGCTGGACCGAGTTGGTGTGGCTCTGGACATAGAAGATCCACCTGAGGACTGTCGATGCTGACACAACATAAAGGAGAACAGGAGCAGAAGACAGCATCTGGCTGCTTCCCAGGAGAAGCTCTGCTGTGGCTGGTTCTCCTGAAGGGGACTTGGCTGTTCTTGTCGCAGAAGGAGCTTGGGGCCTTGCTGTCATCAGGGATAGCTGCTGTTCACTTCAGGGGAGCTCTGGTCTTTATCTCTGCTGTGAGTATCATATCCTGTTTCCAGTATAGATTTCTTCAGCCTTTTAGTGCAGACACAGATGTACATGGGACATTACTGTAGGCTCCCAGCCCTTAATGATCTTTTGGGTCTCTAGTGCACAGACAGACATTCTGCGTTCTTCCTGCATTTGGCTTGTGGATGAACGTTTAACTTGTAAATGTTCTGTATTAAATCTGCTCTCTTGCAAACCATTGACTCTAGAAAAGTAACTAATACACCACACCCATCAATAATTAAAATGTCAGAAATCCAGCATAAGAACAGAATCATAAACCAGCTAGAGAATGGCTATGAATCACTTACAACTTCCAACACAGACTGATGTAGCCTACAAAATTATCTTTCAAAATTGAAAAATAAGACAGCTGCATGATAAAGAGCACCAAAAAAATCCACAATCATCAAACCTCAATGGTCCATGAAGTTCTCAAGACTGTCCTAGAAAGAAACAAAGAAGCTAAAAATGCCAAAAGGCCCAATAGAATGAATGTATCAGGTAGGAATGGCAATTAAGGGAGTAGAAGGGAAAGAAAGTAAAACAGCAACAGGTAAATAATACAATCTCAGGAATGAGTCAATAACTCAATTTTAACTATCAATGTGAATGGGCTCAATTTGCTAATCAAGACACAGATTAGCAGAATGAATTAAAAAATCCAGTTGTATGATATACACAAGAAACGTATGTGAAGAAAAAGAAATTCATAGATTAAAAATAAAAAGATAGCAAATAATATTCCTTGCAACGGGAACTCAAAAGATGAGCAAAAGTAGGTGTTCTGTTTTTAGACAAAGTGATCATTAAGCAAAAGAGAATCAAAGAGGCAAAGACCTGGGCTTGGTGGCACTTGCCTGTAATCCCAACACTTGGGAAACTGAAGCAGAAGGATCGCCTTGCATTGAGGCCAACCTGGGCTACATAGTGAATTCAAGGCCAGCCTGAACTACAAAGCAAGACACTGTCTCAAAAAAAAAAAAAAAAAAAAAAGAAAGAAAGAAAGAAAAAAGAAAAAAAGAAAAAGAAAAAGAGGCACAAAGCGACATTGCATATTGTTTACTGAAACTATTCAACAGGAAGAGATAACAAATATAAATATATATGCACCAAACTGTGGTGCATCTAACTTCATAAAACAAATGTAAATGGACATAAAAGATCAGAAAAGCATTATAATAGGGACCTTAATATCCCACTTTCCTAAATAAGCAGATTAACTGGACAAAAAAAAATCAACAAAGAAATATCAGAGTTAAACCAAATCCTTTGAACAAATAATATATACAGTGATATATACAGTGTTCCACCCAACAGAAACACAACACATATTTTTTACCAAAAGTCCAGAAAATAAATTATTAACAACCACTTCACAAACCTGAATGTCAAAAATTGGAGCATTCAGAATAGAGATACCTAGATACACGTGAATTATGAAAACTGAAACAAGATCACTTGAAAATGTCAAGTAATACAAAAATAGGCAATAAATGGAAGCAGTAATTAAAAAAAAAAAAAAAAAACCTACAAACTAAGAAAAGCCCAGGACCTGATGGAAACAGCCAAATTCTAAAAGAACTTCAGGGAAGATTTAGCACCAATACTCCTCAAACTCTTTAATGAAATTGAGAGGGAAGAAATACTTCAAAAATCATTCTTGGAAGCAAGCTTTACCCTGATTCCAAAATGAGAGAAGGATCCAAAACAAAAGGAAAAATTCAGGCCAATCTACCTAATGCAGCCATCCTCAATAAGACATTCACCAAAAAGATCACATACCATAACCAACTAGGCTATATCCCAGTGATGCAAGGATGGTTCAACCTACACAAATCAGTAAACATAATTCATCACATAGACAGAAGCAAGGACAAAAATCACATGATCATCTCAACAGACACAGAACATCCAATGTCTAGTCATGATAAAAACCTGGGAAAAAAAATACTGAAGAAAACAGGTATGGAAGGAACTTACTATCTCAAAATGATAAAAGCCTTTTATGACCAACCTACTGCCAACAGTGTTTTAAATGGAAGGAAAATGGAAAGCTTTCCCTCTAAAATCAGGAACAAGATAAGGATATTCATTATCATTACTCCTGTTCAAGATAGTCCCCCCCAAAAAAAGGAACACTCCTCCACTGTTGGTGGGAATGTAGACTGGTCCAGCCACTGTGGAAATCAATATAGAGATTCCTCAAAAAACTACAACTAGAGGTTCCATTTGACCCAGCTATTCCCCTACTGGGGATCTTCCCAGAAGAATTAAAATCGTCATACCACAAGGACATATGCACCACCATGTTCATAGCAACACAATTTGTAATAGCTAAGTCTTGGAAACAACCTAAATGCCCAACAACCAATGAATGGCTAAAGAAAATGTGGTTTTTCTACACAATGGAGTACTACACTGCCATAAAAAGGAT
>PVJO010022691.1:0-27556 GCA_004026905.1 Hystrix cristata | reverse complement strand
TTTTTTTTTTTTTTAGCTAAATCCCCAGCCCTCTTTTTTAGATTTTTTTGAGGCAGGGTCTTGCTATATAGGTCAGGCTGGCCTTGAGGCCTTGAATTCACTATGTAGCCCAGGCTGTTCTCAAATTTGCAGTGATCCTCCTGCCTCAGCCTCCCCAGTGCTGGGATTACAGGCCTGCGCCACCACACCTGGCTCTCCAATTTCTTTTTTCTTTGTGGTTATCATCGTCTGTGCTCTTTATAAGACACCTTTGCCTATGCAAGAGTCACAAAGATATTTTCAGTGTTTTCTGCTGGTACCTTTATGAATTAACCTCTTTGTGTAGTGTAAGGTGGGGCGTGTAAGTTCATTTTGTTATTGTTTTTTGTGTGTATTTAGTGTTCCCAACTCCATTTGCACTTTTGTTGAAAATCAGTTGAATGAGTGTGGGTCTGTATCTGAGTTCTCTTTTGTTGTTTCTTTGATGAATTTGTCTACATTGTGAGCACCACAGTCTCTTTATTTATTCATTTATTTATTTAAAATAAAAGTCATTGTATAAGGTAGTTTCTTAGTCCGTGTTATTCTGCTATAACAGAATACTTAAGAGTGAGTAGCTCATAAAGAACACAGAAGCTGAATGGGGTGGTCCAATTCTTATCATCCCAGCACGTAGGAGGCTGAGGCAGGAAGATCACAAGTTTGAGGACAGCCTGGGCTATACAGTTTGAGGGTGGCCTAGACTATGTAGTGAGACCCTATCTCAAAAACAAAAACAAAAGCAAAAACAAAAAACCAGGAATATGAAACAGAAAGAGAGAGAGAGAGAAAGTGAGAGAATTTACTACTCATTTTTGGAGGCTGAGAAGTCCAGGTTGAAGGGCTGTGTATGACAGGGAAGGCAGAATGGTGGAGAACAGTGGAGAGTTTGCCAGGAGGTGGGGAAGGGGGCCAGACTCACCCTTTCATCAAGAGCCCACTCCCCAGATAGTGGTTTTAATCCATTCCTGAGGTCAGAGCCCTTGTGACCCTATCACCTCTTATAGGTCCCTCCCCTCCACTTTGTTACACTGAGGATTAGCCAGTGTTTGCTAGAGGAAAGGTTGACTGCAACATAAATAAATATATAAGGATTTACAATGTCAGCTTACAAGGGCTGCCTGCAGGGCAGGTGTGGAAGAGTGCAAAAGGGCTCTCTGTGCACTGGAGATCCCAAGGATCCAGTCAGAGGTCGAAAGCCTGGCGCTCACTGTAGAATCCTGTTTAAGTCCATATGAGGAGGCTGAAGGATCTGTGCTGGAAGCCAGGAGATGATGTCCAAGGCAAAGATAAAGACCAGAACTCCTCGGAAGAAACAGAAGTGAGCCTACCCTCTTTGTTCCCCTCTTTATTCCATCCAGGCTACAAGCCTGTTGGTTGGTGCCACTCACACCCTGGGTGGGTCTTCTCTTTTCCATAGATCCATTCAGCCACACCCAGAACTGTGCTGATCCAATGGGTTGTTTCTTACTCGAGTTGGCACAGCAGTTAACTATCATGGGGAGTAACTCTTCCTTTTATTCATCAGTGGTACTTCACTGAATGGACAGCCTCATCTTGGTCATCCATCTACCTCTTGGTGAGCATTTTGTTTGCTTATAGATTTTGATATGCATACAGCTGTGAATGTGGGGGACACATTCAAACCACATCAGTTAGTATAAATCTTACCTTCCTCATTGTCAAAATTGTTTTTGCTTTTCTAAATCATTTGCATGTCCTCACACATTGTAGAATCAGGTTGTCAAATTTTATAGAAAAGCCCACTGGGATTTCAGTTGGGTTTGTGTGACTCTTTATATCATTTTGGGAAAAACTTAGCATCTTAATAATAGTGAGACTTCCAGTTCATGAACGTAGGTCTTCTTTATTTAAAAAAATTCTCCCTGGGCATGGTGACACATGCCTGTCATCCCTCCTACTCAGGAGGCTGAGGCAGGAGGATCACAAGTTCCAGGCCAGCTGCTTAGTTCTGCCCCAGCCCCAGGCAACCACTAATGGCTGTATGTTTGCATTTTCAAGAATTTTTTTACATCATGCCTATGTATTCTTTTTTTGTGTTGCTTCTTCCACTTTGCATAATATTGTTAGGATTCATCCATGTTGCATGTACCATAATTTCTTCCTTTTTATTGATCAGTGTATTTCACTGAATGGCTAGACCTCATTTTGATGATCCTCTTACCTCTTGCTTTGGGTTTGTGTAGATTTTGGTTATTGTGAATAAACCAAATTTGTGTACAAGTCTGTGCTAATGTATGAGATGTGATCAAAACATACAGTGAATTTTTTTGGTTTATTGGTGCTGGGGATCAGACTCAGGGCCTTGTGCTTGCTTGGAAGGTGGTTAACCACTGAGCTAAATCCCCAGCCCTTCTTGCCACTTTCTGAAGCAGTTCTAAGAAGTCCTCTTTTGTATTTTTTCGTGGCTGCCTTGATGTTCTGAATCAATTCAAAACATTTACAGCAATCTCTGTCAAATAAAAACATTATGGTGCCTCCTCATCTACTTTATTCCTGGACCTGGCACCATGGGACTTCTGTCACTTCCCTAAAGTCAAAATGACCATGAAAGGGAAACATTTTGAATCCATTCAGGACATGGAGGCAGCCACAGCAGCACAACTAGAAACACTCATAGAAGAGGACTTCCAGAGCTGCTTCAGAAAGTGGCAAGAATGATGGCATAAGTGTGTTCAAGTGAGGAGTATTTCGATGGGAGTTAATGGTGGTGTGCTTTTTACTATAATGACCTTTTAAAAATTTAAACATTTACTGTTTTGATCACACCTCCTATATTTTCAGTTACATTAAATAACCATGTAGGAGTGGAATCACTAGGCTGTATGATAGTGATCTATCACTTTTTAAAGAAAAACACTAAATAGTCTTTAATGTGTCTTCCATTTTACACCTCCACCTACAGTTTGTGAATGCACCACCTGCTTTAGATCTTCACCACGACTTAGTACTGTTCACCTTCTCTGTGTTGCCCATTCCAGTGTGTGGGAAGTGGAGTTTCACTGTGCTTTTATTTTGTGGGACTTAGGCTGTCACACATATTTGCAGGTGCCCATTGGCTATTGATACCTTTTCCTATTTAAAGTGTTGATTCAGATCTTTCTCCTGAAAATCAGGCTGAGTCATCCATTCTTTATATATTCTTATCTAGAATATGTGAAGCAGCTATCCATTTAAAAATATATAGGGGTTGGGGATTTAGCTCAGTGGTAGAGCGCTTGCCTAACAAGTGTAAGGCCCGGAGTTTGTTCCCCAGCACTCCCCCAAAAATACATAAAATGCTACATTTATATACTTTCACATATTTGTTTTCCTGACAATGTCTTTCAATGAGCAAAAGTTTTAATTTAATAAAGTTCAGTTTATCATTTTTTTCAGTTATGATTTGTGCTTATGGTGACCTATATAAGAAATCTTTGCCCCTCACATCCAGGTTAAAAAATATTCCCCCAGGGCTGGGGATTTAGCTCAGTGATTAGAATGCTTGCCTTGCAAGCACAAGGCCCTGAGTTTGATCCCCAGCACCACAAAAACAAAACAAACAAACAAAAAATATTCCCCCATTTTTTTTTATAGAAACGTTATAGTTTTGCGTTCTGTTTTTGTTCTATGATCCATTTTAAATCAACTTTCGTGCATGGTTTGAGGTTGAATTACTTTTGATTTTTCTGTACTAAGAGCCAGTTGTTCTAGCATCATTGGTTGGAAGGATTTTCTTTATCTTCCGGAATTATTTTGGCTCTTTTCTTGAAAATCAACTGACTGTGCATGTGGATCTATTTTGGGACTCAATCAGGTTCTGTTGATATTTTATCTATTTCTTGTGCCATTATCACACATCTCAATTAATTATTGGCTTTATAGTAAGTCTTGAAATAAGGGGTGTGTGTGTGTGTGTGTTTGTGTGTGTGTGTTGCTGGGAATCGAACCCTGGACCTTGTGCATGCTGGGCAAATGTTCTACCACTGAGCCAGACCCCCCCACCAAGGTCTTCCAATACATCTAAAACATTGATTTGGATATTCTAGGTCCTCTGAATTAGCATATAAATTTTAGAAGTAGCCTATCAACTCCTACAAACATGCAGTGTAAATTTTGGTTAAGACTGTGTCAGATTTATAGATAAATTTAGGGAGAATCAACATTTTAACAAGAGGAAGTCTTTAGACTGTATAAACATGTCTGGTCCCCATTTGTAAAGGTCTTTTCATACTTCTCTAATTGCTACAGAATTACATTGTTTTGTAGTTTTCACAGAGCAGATCTTGCGTGGTGTTTGTCCACTGTATTCCTTATTTTTTTGGTCATGTTTGTAAATTGCAGTACTATATTTTTTTCTGGAAAAAAATAAACTGTTACATAGGGCCAGGTCTGGAAGGGTCCTGAGTAGAGGCACTTCTGTTCTCTGAGGGTTGTGATGAGCCCCTTCCTGGCACCTGGTTGTGTTCTTTCTCACCTTTCCTCACCTTCTGGAATTCTGAGGTCCCTTTCTCACCACAGAACTCAGTCCTGTGGGGATCTCTGGAGGCCCATTATGTAAGTTCACTGACTAAGTCATTACCTTAACCTTTTCCACTCTCCTCTTCCAGAGATTGGGGCTGGGGCTGAAAGTTCCAGCCTTATGGTCACAAGCTTGTCTCCCCTGGCAACCATTCCCCATCCTGAGGACACCGGGGACTCTGGCCATCTGTCATTTCAATAGAAAAGGATACTTTACTCTTTGGAGATTTTAAGTTTTAGGAACTGTACCCAGGATCCTTATAGTATCTCACCTTTGTTACCCCTTTTGGTAGTGAGTTACCTTTAACCAGTTAATAACTTTATATTATAAATTGTTATTCAAATTCCTGGTGTGGTTTCTGTTTCCTGCCACCTCCCTCACCGAGACACCAGGGTAAGTAAAAGGGAAGGAAGTAATGAAGATAAGGCAGAAATGAAGGAAATGGAAAATAGAAAAAAAATTAAAAGTTGGTTCTTCAAAATGACTGACAGCAGGCGTGATGGCACACACATATAATCCCAGCACTTGCTGGGCTGAGGCAGGAGGATTGCCATGAATGCAAGGCCAGCATGGGCTATATAGTGAGTTCAAGGCCAGCCTGAACTAAATAACTAGACCCTGTCTCAAAACAAAACAAAAGAGAACAAACAAAAAACCCCAAAATAAATAAAACGATCTACAGGCTGATAAACTTACAGTTAGATTGATGAAAGAGAGAAATAGAGAACATATATTATCAACATTAGGAATGAAATGTTATCCTTCAAGATTCATTAGACATTAAGGCTGGGGATTTAGCTCAGCTGTTAGAGTGCTTGCTTTGTGAGCACAAAGTCCTGAGTTTGATCCCCAGCGCCAAAAAAAAAAAAAAAGAAAGAAAAGAAAAAAGAAAAAAAAGATTCATTAGACATTAAAACAATAATAAAGACACATTATGAACAACTTTATATGAATAAATTCAGAAACTTACACAAAATGGACAAGTTCTTTCTTACCATCTGGGCATGGTGGTACATACCTGTAATCCCAGCTACTCAGGAGGCCGAGGCAGGAGAACTGTAAGTACAAGCCAGTCTGGGTAGTTTAATAAGACCGTGTCTCAAAATAAAAATAAAAAGAGCTGGGATACAGCTTTAGTGGTAGAGCATCGCTGGGTTCAATCCCCATATCCCAAAACAAAAAACAAAAAACAAAAAGCTTAGCAAAAATTAACACAAGAGGAATTAAAAAGCTGAAATAGCTATTTCTACATATTAAATTAATTTTAAAAAAAGCAAAAGAATACTTTTCAGAGAAGAAAACTCCAGATTCAGGTGGTTTCTTTGGTGTAGTCTATCAAACATTTAAGGAAAAAAATAACACCAATCTTAGGCAAAGTTTTACAGAAAATAAAGTATCAGGAACACTTCAAACCCATTTTAGGAGGCAAAAATAAACACCTTACCAAACACACTAACAAGGAAAATACCACAGTAACTAATATACTCCATGGATATGTGCCCAAAAATCCTTACTGAAAAATTAGGTGTCTTAGTTTCTCATTGCTGGGAAAATATACCTGACACCCAAAGTTAAAGGAGGAAAGGTTTATTCTAGCTCGTGGTTTATAGATGTTTCAGTCCTAGTCTGCTGTCTCCAAGGCAGGACAGCATGGCAGAGAGGCATCGCAGAGGAGAAACAGTCCATGGCAGGGCAGGCAGGAAGCTGTCAGCCTGCCTTCCATCTTTCGCTTAATATTCCATCCAGGCCATAAACCTCTTGGTTGGTGCCATCTATAACCAGAGTGGGGCTTCCCATTACCCATACCCAGAACAACGCTAAACTAATTTGTTGATTAATCCAGTTATCATACCCTTAATCCACATTCATTCATACATTCTTTTTGGTGGGGGTGCTGGGGCCTTGCACTTACACTGAGCTAAATTGCCAACCCCACATTCATACACTCTTAATCCATATTCACACACTAGATCCACCCACCTCTGTGAGCACATGAGGCTTGGGGGCAACATCTAGACACAAGCCATAACACTAGGCAAAGGAAATCTAACAGTATATAAAAGATTACATATCTTAACCAAATTGGACTTATTCTAATCTTAAGCAAGATTGGTTAATATTTGAAACTCAATCTTTGTAATTCATCTTATTAGCAGAACAAAGGAGAAAATAATGATCATTTAAGCAGATATAGAGAAAGCATTTACCAAAGTTAATACCCATTCATGTTAAAAATTCTCAGAAAATTAAGGGTAGAAAAATAATTCCTCAATTTGACAAAGAGCATACTGTATAGTGAAAATCTAGAGTTAACAATGCACCTTCTGGCATGAGACAAGGGTGTCCTTTAGCACTTCTGTTGAGTAGTGTGCAGAAGCTCTAACTGATGCAGTAAGGCAAGGAAATGAAATTAAAGGCATCAAGATTAGAAAGAAAGAAGTGAAATGCCATAATTTCAGCCAACATGATTGTTAACTTAGTAAATCCTAAAATAGCTCCAAAACAAGTCATAGAATAATAAATGACTTTGGACAAGGTCATAAGATTTAAGATTTATATATAAAATCAATGGTCTTTGTAGATATTAGCAGCAACAGTCGAAAATGAAATTAAAATTATAACATTGTGAGATGTATGTTCGGTCCTCCTCCAGTGTCCTGGCGTATAGCTGCTAAAGTCCCTGGACTCTCTGGAGTGCTAAGAGTGTCTTTAGTGTGCTCCTGAGATAGTAGCTTCAAGATGGCGGCTTGGTCATGAGAAAGACCAAGGCCCATGACTGGAGATTGGAACTGGGTTCAGCCCACCCCTAACCCCCAGAGGGAGGTGAGGGCCTGAAGAATGAGGCGCTCATCAATGGCCATGACATAATCCATCATGTTGTGTGTGAGGTCTCCACAAGCCCCAAAAGGTGGGTTTGGGGAGCTTTGTCGAGGTGCTGGGAAAGCCCTGTGCCCCTCCCCCATACCTGTCCCTGTGCGCCTTTTCCATTGGCTATTCATTGTATCTCTTAAAATACCCTCAGTAATAAGCGTACAATAGTAAATAACTGCTTCCTGCCTTCTGTGGACCACTCTAGCAAATTGTTGGAATAAAGAAGCGGGTTGTGATAACTCTCAGGGTATAGTAGCCAAGTTGGACAGCAGTTGTGGATAACATGGGGACACACTACTACTTACTGCTAGTGTCAGAAGTTAGAAACCATCTTCTGGGACTGAACCTGTAACTCTTAGGGTCTGTTCTAACTCCACTAAATGTCAGAACTGAATGGAATTGCGGGACACCCATCTGGTGTCTGCCAAGAATTGGAGAATTGTCGGCGTGGGAAAAACCCCACACATCTGGTGTATTGAGTGGTGTGGATGAGAGTAGTGAAAAAAGATTGCTTTTCCTTACATAAGAGGACTCTGAGGAATATAGAAATAGCAAAATTAAGCAGCAGCTACTTTAGAAGGAAACAGAGGGGGAAGGTTCATGACATTGGATTTGGCAATGACGTCTTGAATATAATGCCAAAAGCACGCACAGCAAAAGAGAAAATAGGTAAACTGGACTTTATCAAAATTTAAAAATTTTACACATCAAAGAATGTGACCAGCAGAACAAAAAAGCAATTCCTGGGATGGGAGAAAATACTTGCAAGTCACATATCAAGTAAGAGATTAATACCCAGAATATATAAAGAACTCCCACACTCAACAACAACACAAAAACCCAAATCAAAAATGGGCAGAGAGGAGTTGGGGATTTAGCTCAAGTGGTAGAGCGCTTGACTAGCAAGTGTAAAGCACTGAGTTCGATCCCCAGCACCCCGCAAAGAAAATAAAAAATAAAAATAAGTGGCAGCTAAATGTTATGCTACGCAAAGAACACCAGAAATTTGGGGGCTAGGGATTTAGCTCAGTGATTAGAGTGCTTGCCTTGCAAGCACAAAGGCCTGAGTTTGATCCCCGGCACCACAAAAAAAAAAAAAAAAAAAAAATGGGCAGAGGACTTGAATAGACATTTCTCCCATGCGCTTCTTTCACATGAAGACGTACAAGTGACCCATAAGTGAATGGCATGATGTTTAACATCACTAATCATTGAAGAAATGCAAATCAAAACTACAATGAAATATCACTTCATATTGACTTAGGCTGGCTGCTATCAGTGAAAGAGAAAACACTGAGCATGGTGAGGCTGTGGAGACAGTGGCCCCCTGTGCCTTGCAGGTGGGAGTGTAAAATGGTGCGGCCACTGTGGAAAGCATATGGAAGCTCCTCACAAAGTCCAACAGAATCTAGAAGTTCCACATTCTGTATAGATCCAAAAGAACTGAGCACAGGGACTCAGACAAGTACTTGCACACCCGTGTCCATAGCAGAGGTTATTTCCAGGAGCCAGCCTAGGTGTCCATGGATGGGTGAATGGATAAGGACAATGTGACCTATACATACACTGTTAAAATGCAAGGAGATTCTGACACATGCTGAACCATAGATGAACCTTTGAGATATTATGCTAAGTGATAGAAACCAGGCACAAATATTACATGATTCTACTTACACGCAGTTCCTAAAATAGCCAGATTCATAGATACGAGAAGAAGATTTTGAAGTTTTGTCGAAAGCAGATGGGTAGGAGAAAGGGGGACAGAGTTAGCCTAGGAAGAGGAAAAGTTCTAGAGGTGGGCAGTGGTGATGGTTGCACTATACCATAAATGTGCTTAATGCTGTCTAATTATGTGCCTTAAAAGGTTTAAAATAGCACTGGGGATGTAGTGCAGTAGTAGAGCACTTGCCTAGCGCGCACAAGGCCCTGGTGTTCATCTCCAGCGTTGCAAAATTAAAGTATCCATAACAGAAAATTTGCCATTTTTTTCGTTCATTCACTTATTCATTCTTTTGGTGCTGGGACTGGACCCTAGGGCCTTGAGCATGCTAGGCAAGCACTCTCCTACTGAGCTTGAGCTACATCCCTGGTGCTACTTCTGTTCTTCTTCTTCTTCTTCTTCTTTTTAATGGTTTTTTCAGACAGGGGCTTGCTATGTAGTTTAGGCTGTTCTTAACCTCGCTGTATAGCCCAGGCTGGCCTCGAACTCCAGGCAGTCCTCCTGCCTCAGCCTCCTGAGTGCTGGAATTACAGGTGTGTGCCACCATGCTCAGCTTCCTACTTCTGTTCTAATATAAGCATTTAAAGTTTTCTCTTAAGCACTGCTTTAGTTTCATCCTATGTATTTAATTTGGTATATTTTCACTACATTCTACTTGAAATATTATCAATTTTCTCTTGTGATTTTTTTTTTTTTTTTTTTTTTTTTTGGTGCTGGAGATCAACTCAGGCCCTTGTGTTTGCAAGGCAAGCACTTTAACCACTGAGCTAAATCCCCAGCCATGATTTCCTTTTGAATTTGTGGGTGATTTAGAAGTATGTCATTTAATTTGTAAGTCATTGAGACTCTTCTAAATGTCTGATAGTTACTGATTTCCAGTTTAATCTCATTATGGCCAGACAACATATTTGATATGATTTCAATCTTTTAAAACTTGGGACTCCTGGAACCACATGTGGTGTGTCTTACCTTTTCACTTTAAAAGAACATGTATTCTACACTTGTTGGGGACAGCCTTTTGCATTTGCTGATGAGGTGAAGGTGGCGAGTGCTGTGCTTCAGCGTTTGTGATGTTTGTTTCTCAAATCCTGAGAATAGCGCTTGTTATGGTCAAATGTGTACGCTTCCCCAAAATTCATAGGTTGAAACTAGGAGGTGATTAGGCCAGAAGGGTAGAACCCTTGTGGATAGTGTCCTTACAAAAAATGGCCAGAGGGAGTCTGTCCCCTCTGCCACGTGAGGTCGCAGTAGAGAGGTGCAATCTTTGATTCAGAGACCAGCCCTGGACAGATACTGGATCTCCCAGCACCTAGATTTTGCACTTTCTGGATTCCAGAACTAAGCAATACATGTCTATTTTGCATGCATTACCCAGTCTAAGGTAATTCGCTATGGTAGCCCCAATAGACCAAGACAGTATTAAAATCTCCTACTGTGATGGAGATTGCTTGTTTACCCCTTTAAACATTTCAGGCTTGGCTTCATGTATCTTGAAGCTCTTTTGGTCAGATGCATAGATGTTTATGGTTCTTATGTCTTCTTAGTAAATTGACCCTTTCATCATGATGAAACGTACTCCCTTATCTCTGGTAATAATTTTATCTTGGAGTTGACTTTATCGTTGTTTATCTTCTTATGCTGACTGTTTGCAATGTATATCTGTTTCCCAAACAGAAAATTTCGATCTGTGTGTATACTTCCTGTGCATCTTCGTAGACAGGATATTGTTGGGTCTTGTGGAGTTCTCAGGCCATTTATACTTAACATAGTTATGGAGACGATGGGATTCAGAGCCAACGCCTTGCTCTTAGGTTTTTATTTGTTCCATCTTCGTTTTTGCCTTCTGTTAAGTGAATGATTTATTTTTTAGAATTCTATTTTACGTTTGGATTTTTTTTTCTTTTTGTAGTCCAACGCTTTGAACCCAGTACTTTGCACATGCTGCCAGTGAGGTACACCTCCAGCTTTTGGCTTTTTAATATTTGTATATTTATATTTTTCTTTTAGTGGTTGCCTTATGGATTTTAATATACATTCTTAACTTTTCAAAGTCTACTTAGAATTAATATTGTATTTCATGAAAAAAGGAAGAAGTGTGAGTCTATGGGTTCATTTGCCATGTCACTTTTTTTTTTTTTTTTGAGACAGGGTCTTGCTGTGTACTTCAGGCTGGCCTTGGACTCACTATGTAGCCCAGGATGGCCTCAAACTCACAGGAATCCTCCTGCCTCAGCCTGCTGAGTGCTAGGTTTACAGGCACGGGCCACCATACCTGGCACCACTTCACAATCTTAATGTGACCTTTATCATATTACATCTTGATATGAGGTATGATCAACAAATACAGTGAATGTTTAGACCATTTTTAAAAAATTACTACAATGCAAGACACATTCCTATTAATTCCCCTAAAAACACTCCTCACTTCAAACACACTTCTCCTATCACTCTTGCACTTTCTGAAGCAGCTCTGGAAGTCCTTTTCTGTGTCGTTAGTTGCGCCCTTGTAGCTGCCTCGATGTCCTGAATGGATTCAAAATGTTTACCTTTCACAGTCATTTTGACTTGGGGGAACAACCAGAGGTCCCGTGGTGCCAAATCTGGTCAACAAGGTGGCTGGGGATACGTTATAATGTCTTTCTGAGCCTTTTCACTGGATGGCACTCAGCCGTAGCGTTCACCATGGTTTTGGTCATATCTTGTAAAAACATGAAAGAGAATTTCAGAACAGCTTTGGAAAATGAAGACAAGGATGGGATAAGTGTGTTTGAAGTGAGGGGGAGAATTTAGAGGGGGATTCGTGGCCGTGTGTCTTTTATTGTAATACATTTAAAAAAATTTAAACATTCACTGTATATTTGGACCATACTGTGTACATTTGATTTCTTGTTTGTTTTGATGCTGGGGATTGAACTCAGGGCCTTGTGCTTGCTAAGGAAGCGCTCTGCAGCTTGAGCTAAATCCCCAACCCCAACATTTGATTTTTGTTTCCCAACAGTCTTTAATGATTTTTTTTCTATATACATTGTATTTCTTTGTTTGTTTGTTCTTGAGGTACTGGAGATTGAACCCAAGGCCTTCATACTGAGCTATATCCCTAGCCCTTTTTTTTCACTTTTTTGAGACAGGGGCTTGCTAACTTGCAATCTTCTTGCCTCAGCCTCCCAGAATGCTATATATAGTTGATGTTACAAAATGCGTTAATTAAATTTTTCCTCTAAACAATCCTATGTTTTTTAAAAGACATTAAAGTTCAAGGCTAACCTTTCACCTCTGTCCGTGTATTTACCACATCTTACACCCTTCATTCCTTCTTGAAGAGCCCAGCTTCTGTGTGGCCCGCTTCTCATCACGCTGAGGAACTTGCTTCTCGTTTCTTTTAGGCTGGTAGACAGCAATTCTCTTTCATGTTCAGGTATCATGTATCTGGAAATGTCTTGATTTCTTTTTCTTCCTCCCCTCCCCCGCTCCTCCTCCTTCTTTCTCTTTCTCTTCCACTTCCTCTTCTTCATGCCAGGGACTGAACCCTAGAGCATGCTAAGCCTAGGCTGTCCCACTGTGCTACACCCTAGCCCTCACTTTCATTCTGTAGTGATAATTTCGGTGAACACAGCATTCTGAATTACGGGTTCTTCTTTCAGGACTTTAGAGTGTTCTTTGGCCTCTGCCGTTTCTGATGAGAAACCCTTGCTCATCCATATCCCCCCCACCCCTTGGTGTGCTGTTTCCCCTATTTGCTTTCAAGAATTGTGGTCTGAGATTTGGTTGCTTAGTGACTGCCCTCAGGCAAAAAACCTTAAATCTAGGAACGCATCCAATTTAGTTCCTCTCTCCAGGGGAAACTGTGCCCAGTTTCTCCCTACTCGGTCACTCTGCATTGCCTTCGGCTGTTGTTCTTTTAAGTAATTGGTCCCCAAATACAATGGTTCCTGCTAGATATTCTGCCAGGTAGCTACTGTTTCTCAGTTACCAGGAGCCTGGCGGCCGTGCCAATGCTCAGTGACTGGAGTGGGGCAGTGAGCCCCAGTGCTGGGTGGGGGTAGGCTCCATCCCAGGAGCCTCCAGGAGCTCAGGCTTCTTGTGACTATTTTGGGGCCCGAGGCCCAGCCTCAGGGTCCCTCTCTTTTCTCCCGTCCTCTCTCACCCAGCACCTTCTGCTGACAGGGCTGGTCAGCTCCCCATTGGAGGGACAGGGCTAGGGGACAGGGCCTGCAGCAAGGGGCCTCTTCTTTCTGTCTTGGTGCTGCCCCAGGGGAGGGTTCTGGCTGGGGGGTGGTCTACCTGGACCCACGGAGGTGGCCATCATTTGCTGAGGCTTTGCCTGCACTGTGGGTCAGAGTCCTGCCTTGTTCCAGCAACACCAGCCTCTGTACATGTTCTCTCAGACCAGGCCCATGGCTGGAGCTCCAGGTCCGGAACAGGGCCTGCCCCTCTCCTCTCCTCATGTGCGCATGTGTGGATGTGCGCGTACGCATGCATCCTTCTGCAGAGGAAATGATTCACACCAGAGTGCAAAGGTTGGGGTCAGAGCAGGCAGCACAAAGGTTAAAGAAGCAAAAAAGGAGGAAACAGGGGTGGAGTGAGGGTGGGAGCTGGAGAAATGCCTTCCACACCAGGCAGAGCTGATGGAGGTGACCAGACTCTCTAGACAGACCTGTAGTCAAGCTGCTGAGGTCCAGTCTTATTTCATGAAGCCTGAGGATCCTGCAGGGTGAAAGGAAGGGGCATGCGTACATGTATGTGTTGTGTTTGCATACATATGTGTACGTGTGTATACATGTATGGATGTACGTGCTTGCGTGTGGGGGTGTACATGTGTATATAGCGCTCATTTCCATCTTTCTATCCCTCTGGTCGCCAGAAGGCGTTTCTGTGAGCCTCCCCAACCTCCCCAGGCTGCATGTGGAGAGACACATGCACACAAGCACGTGTACGTGCACGCACGTGCGCATACACACACACACACCCACCCACCCCGGGCAGGGGCCAGTGCACCTAGCCTGGCAGGAAACCGGCTCTGGGAAACTGCAGGCCCCACCTTTGGCATGAAACTCTGTTTTTGTTGCTGTTCGTTCAAGGGGACAGAAAGCAGGGTGGGGGTGGGGACGGTGTCTGTCCAGAAGAGCGGATTAGCCTGAAGCATGGGGCAGTTGAGGGACAGTCTCTGCAGCTCTCATCTCGGGGGTCTCCCAATTTCGGGGGCCACCACACTCAACACTGGCCTCTTCGGCCTGAGCTCCGGTCATCGGCCAGCTGCCCTTGGGGCTGGCCCTCGGAGAAGGCCCGGGCCTGGACTTCGTGTGAAGATCAGAGAGCTGAGAAGGTTCCAGGCTGGAGCCTCGGCCAGCAGCTGCCCCGAAGCTCTTCCTGCTGGCCCAGAGCGAGGCTGATGAAGCAGCCCAGGGAGCTGTTCACTAACACACAGCTTCCAGGTCCACCCGCAGCTCCGGGCATCCTGTGAGGTTCTGGGAAAGGAACTGAGCTGCTGCTGAGGGCCCCGCGTGCAGGTACTTGCTGAGGGCGGGCCGCAGGGGGGAACCTGCCGTGGCTTGCTGACTAGAGCTGGGGTGAGTGGCCAACACGGTACTTTAACCATGAGATGGAAGGAAGCTGGCTTTGCCTGCCGTGGAGAAGGGGCCGCTGTGTTGGGGGCCACCTTTGCCAAGCCTCTGAACTGGTGTCCTGGGGCTGCCTAGTAAAGGATCTCAAGCCGGCAGCTTCGAACACCACGTGTTCCCCTGCGATTCTGGGGACCAGAAGTCAAAATGGAGGTGTCAGCCGGCTGGCCCTTCTGCGGCTCTGAGGAAACGCTGTCCCAGGTCTCTCCCAGCCTCAGGTGTGGCCTGGGAGCCTCCATGTTCTGAGCTTGTTGCTGCATCGCTCCAGTCTCTGCTCCGTCTTCACACACAGCTTTTCCCCTTTGTTTCCTCTGTGTCCAAATCCCCATCTCCTTTCTCGGATAAAGACTCCAGTTGTTGGTTGGGCCCACTCTGCTCCCTCCTGTGCACCCTCATTTAACTTGATTTCATCTGCAGAGACCTGGCCAGGTGTGGGTGGTGCACACCTGTACTCTCGGCATTTTGGGAGGCTGAGGTAGGAGGATCACAAATTCAAGCCCATCCTGGGTAAATTAGTGAGAGTCTATCTCACAATAAAAAGGGCTGATGATGGATAGCTCAGTACAGAGGCCCTGGGTTCAATCCCCAGTACTGAAAAAGAAAAAATAAAGGAAAAAACCCCCTATTTTCAAATAAGTTCCATTTATAGGTACTGGGGTAAGAACTAGAGTGTGTCTTTTGGAGGGACACATGCAATCCTCTGAAGAGGCGATTCTCCAGGGCTCAGTCTAAGGGAGGATGTGGAAGGCTGGTGGGGCCCCAGGAGAGGGACCTGCATGGCCAAAGGGCTGGAGATAAGGCGGGGAAGGGGCTGTGGATTCGGGGCTGTGGATTAGGGTCAGGAGGGGGCGGCTTCCAGAACAGGAAGCCAAGGAGCTGCAATCACTGTGGCCTGATGATAGTGGGAGGACCATCATGTGGGAGAGCCTTTATTCTGAACTCTCGCCAAATCCCAAATCAGTACCAGATTTTTGGAAGGTGCTAAAAAGAAGAGTTTGACTTGTTACAGAGAGAGGTGTTTTTCTCCCAATTTTCACTTATGGCAGTGGAACAAGATATTTCACAAAGTAGTAAGTCCCCCATGCCTAGAAATTCCAAGCAAGGACTCGGAATGGCTCAGGGACCGCTTGCGGACTTCAGAGGACCCTGCCAACACCAGGAACCTGTTATGTGATACAGACTTGAATTTCAAAGTGTCCCGTTGTTTAAAGGCCTGTCTGTACCCCGCCCCATGCTCAGGCGGGCACCTCCCACTGAGCCTCCTCCATCCTGCACCTTCCTCTTGCTCTTTCTGATTGCCATGGTGACCAGAAGCTTGCTGCACCTGGCTCCTCTGGAAACAGTATCGTCCCGTGACCCACTCAGCCTGGGCCAGACTTGCAAATGAAGCACCTGGACAGACAGCTTTGAGAAGTGTGTGCAGATAGTTAAGTGTACATAACACACGTGTGTGTCTGTGGCATGTGCATGCACACAAACACTGGAACCTGCGGCTGCTGTGAGCTGTAAGACAAATTCCTCTAGGCTGAGAGACCCGTGCCCAAGCCCGGCTGGTCCTCCTAATGTCAGGGTGGCACCGGAAGTGTGCTCGCAGCACCTGCCATTGAAGCCAGCCTTCTAGTGTGGCCAGCTGTGTTTTTGGTGCATGTCCTATTTCTTATTTAGCTTTTGTTTTGTGCTGGACACTGTTCTTAGCACTTTATAAATATGAATGTGTTTTCATTTCATGATGATCCTACGAAGTGGGTGGCGTAATCCTCATTTCACACATGAGGAAACGCAGGCCTCGAGCAATAAAGGAGCCTACTCAAGGCCTGTCTGACCCTCCCTTACACATGCACGTGCGCATACACACACATTCTCACACGCTCACTCCACACTTGCTGTTTTCCCTCTGCTGTGAAACCTGTGTACCAGGGAAGGTGCCAGCAGCCTCTTCTTTCTGGTTTGCCTCAGCTCCCAAGAACTGGGTTTCACCCAGTGCTCCTGCCTGGCCTTGAGCCCCCTTTCTAGCTGATGAGGCTGAATGACCCCCCCACTCCCTGGAGATCTCTTTGGTCAGGTTCTAGCGCACTCCCTTGGTCCCCTGCTGCCACCACATTGAGGCTGCCAGGGCCCCACAAGCTTGCTTGGCGTGTCAGCTGCCAGCAGCTGTCGGGGAGGAGGTGACATGTGAGCAGATCGTTTCACCCCAAACCAGGGATCATGGAGAGAAGCAGCTGAGGGGCCCACTGGCCCTGCTGCCCTGCCCTGGCCCTTGCCATGGGCATGGACCAATCCTTGCTTGGGCATTTCCACTGGAAGCAAGTGTCTGATGTCTTCCCTAACACACCTGTTAGGGAAAGTTCGTCCCAGCCCCTGTGAGCTACCCACCTCCTCACCAGTCTTGCCAAGACTGGTGTGGCAGGCACAGGGAGACCGAGTGCGGGATGTTGAGTCACACAGGCTCCACCAGCTGCCACCTGGTCCAGCTCTGCACACCCCCAAAAGCCCCCACTCTTCTGATGCATCAGGCCAGGAAGGATTGGGATGGTTTTCCTTGTGCTGCTTAGTTCACTGTTGTTCAGTAAAAATGCTTGGCGATGTCTCTGGCTGCCCCGGGGACCCACGGGACTGAGCGGTAACAGCTTCTGCCGATCCACCTGTCTCCATCCTGTGGCTCAGCAGCTCCTTTGGGGGCATGTGACCTCAAAAATGATGACTCTGCCCCAGCAACCCTGGTGTCTCTATGCAGCGTTGAGGAAGCAGCTGGGGATTACCAGCACCCCGTCGTGGGCTGGCGGAGAGGCACACAGATGGGTGGGGGAGTCAGCTGTGTGTGTGTGAAGGGCAGTGTGTGAGGATGGTGCACATGTTCCCCTCCCTCTGCTGCCAGCCCCTTGGGCCCTTCAAGCTTCTGCTCCAGCACTGGCCAACATGTGCCTGATTGGCTGTGTCCCGTGGCTGTGTGCAGAGACTCTGATGGGGATGTGGGTCACGTGTGTGCTGGGTGCTCCTTCCTGAGTGGAGACCCTCAGTCCCGGTATGGCAGCTGCACAACAGAAAGGCCTTTCTTTCTCTCTTTCTTTCTTTCTTTCTTTCTTTCTTTCTTTCTTTCTTTCTTTCTTTCTTTCTTTCTTTCTTTCTTTCTTTCTTTCTTTCTTTCTTTCCTTTCTTTCTTTCTTTCTTTCTTTCTTTCTTTCTTTCTTTCTCTTTCTTTCTCTCTCTCTCTCTCTCTTTCTTTCTTTCTTTCTTTCTTTCTTTCTTTCTTTCTTTCTTTCTTTCTTTCTGTTTATTTTTTTTTGAGACAGGGTCTTGCTGTGTAGTTCAGGCAGGCCTTGAACTGAGTATGTAGCCCAGGCTGGCCTCGAACTTCCAGCGATCATCCTGCCTCAGCCTCCCAAGTGCTGGGATTACAGATGTGTGCCACCATGCCAGGCTCAGAAAGGCTTTCCATGTGAGGGGCTGAAACCAGCCTCAAGCAGAGGACGAGCAGCTGGCTCTTCCTCCCAGGCTGGGTTCTGGGTTTCCATCCCCAGAAGAACCTGTGTGTGAAATGTCTCGTAATGCAGTGTGCTTTCCTCCTGGCTGGTGAGGGCATTCTTTGACCTCATGTACATGTTGGGCGCAGGATCTTCATCCCAGGTGACCGAACTCAGTATCTAACCAGGTCTCACTGGGGGAACTGTGCTGCATCTTGGCCTCATTCATCCCTCTAATCCACAGCTCTCCCTTGGCGCCTGCCACAAGCCATACAGGACTCCTCGACCCACCTCCCCAGCAGCCCTCTGGTCCGGTCTGCCTGCCCTTAGAGACCCGGCAGGGATTCTGGGTGTGGCTCCTGCTGTGTGAGCCCTTTTGGTTCATTGCGATGGGTGAGATCTAGTTCCAGCATTCTCTGCTCACTCTCAGAGACCTCAGACAGCTCTGACCCTCTTTGCACTTCTGATTCCTCCCAGGGAAAAGGGAACCACCAAGCAGCGGCCTTGGAGGGTGAGCCAGAGAAAGGAAGGGGTGACAGATAGAGGTCCTCAGTAGAGCACTGGGCACACGGTGGGCCCGGAAAGGGGCTGCCCCATATCCCACTTCTCCTGTTCTTCCTATTTCCCCTCCTCTGTCTTTACCCCTCCTATTCTCCTTCTTCCTCCTTTGCCTGTATCCCACATGCCCCTCTCTGTTGCCCTGGTCCCTGCTGGTTCTCTAGGTAGGGACCCAGGCCCAGCAAGGGGGGCTCTGCCTGAGGGGACAGGCAAGCCAGGCCCACCAGGACTGACCACAGGCTCCAGCCTGCTGGGGGCGTGGCCTCCAGAGACGCCACCCAGGGAGGGACCTACAGGTCGATCAGGCTGTCCGGATGGTGTTGGTGGGATCGAGGGAGGCACCATAGAAGAAGAAGTACTGAGGTGGGCTCTGGTGGCCTAAATTATGCCCAGGATACTTTTGAGGTTGCTGGAGGATTGATAAGGGGACTGCTGGCCAGACGTCCAAAAGTGCAGACTGGGTGGCCAGGTCAGGCTGCTGAGGAGGAGCTGACACCCTGAGTGTCTGTCTTGTGCCAAGCACAGAGTGCAGAGGGCAGGATGGAGAGCAGGACCCTGCCTCTGTGGAGTCCTCTGGGGCAGGGAGCAGGAGGGGCTGACTCTGTCCTTGAGACATGAAGAGAAGCAGCATCCACACCACAGGCCTGCCATTCCAGGGCATATCTATCGCAGTCCACCGCTGCTCCAACAGCTACAATTGCTCCCTATTACCTTGCTCCTCTCTACATTCTATCATGGATATTTGCAAACATACAGCAAAGTCAAAAGCATTGTAATGCCCATCACCTTGATCCTGCCATTAACACCAAACTACCTTTGCTGTGCGATCTCTCTGTCCCTTCATCCATCCTTCTGTCCGTCTGCTGTTCCATCTTACTTTTATTTTTTATGCATTTCAGGGTAACTCATAGTCAACCCTGATTAGATTTTTCAGTCTCACTTGCAAAATTTCTCACTGACTGCCCAATCCTTATATTCACCCAGGACTATGTCTATACAGCCAAAGATTGTGCAAGAGGGTTTGGACCCTGAGTTCTGGTCCTGGTACTGTCTATAACAGGTGTGCAAACCCTGGCAAAACATTTTGCCACATAGGCTCAGTTTTCTTGCTTATAAAACAAGAGAGTCGGCCTATATGTTTCGGATGTGAAAGCTACCACTCACCAAGCTCCTATTTATGCCACATGCTTTACATGTTATTACGAGTACCTTCAGTGTGGGTGTCTTTGTTCCCAGTGCACAGGATGGTCAGTAGGAGCTCAAGCAGTGGAGTGACTTGCCAAGGTCCCACTGCCCAGTGAGGGCCACACGGGCTGTGCACCCAGAGGTCTGAGGCCTTAGCACCTGTGACGGGTGGGGGGTGTGCTGCATTCCTGAAATGGGGCCCTTCCTGTCCCACACGTCTCACCCTGTTGGTCCCCCCTCATGATCTGAGATACCCTCAAGCAGCTCCAGCCTATTCTGGGCACTCTTCATTTGCTGTTCCTTTGGCCTAATGTTAGTGTTCTCTATTAAACTTAGACAAATACTTTCATCTTTCTTTTTTTCTTTTTTCTTTCCATCTCCCTTCCCCTCCCCTTCCCTTCTCTCCCCCTACCCCTTTGCGTGTACTTGAAATTGAACTCAGGGCCTTCATACTGGATACATCCCCAGCCTTTTGTATATTTTTATTTTGAGAAAGGGTCTTGCTAAGTCACTAAGTTTCCAGAACTGGACTTGAACTTGTGATCCTAAGCCTCCCAGAGTGCTGGGATTACAGACATGCGTCGCCAGGCCTGGCTACTTTCCAGTTTCAAATACCTCGATGCTCAAAGCTACCCCATGCTCAGGTAGCTCCCATACTGGTGGGATGACGGCCACACACTATATTAGTTGCTGTGTAACAGAGCTCACAGAAACTTGAGAAAGACAGGATTTCATTTCTTTCCCATGTTCTAGTCCAAGTGTAAGCAGCCACAGTGATGCAAGGTAGCCAGGGCTCAGTTTGTTACTTTGGTGAATACCCAACATGCATCTTCTGCCTTGTGAGCTAAGATGGTTACTTTCACTCCTGCCATCATTATTGGATTCCAGCCAGGGAGAAAGGAAGAAATGAAAGGGGAAGGAGTATATCCCTTTCTTTAAAGGCCATGGCCAAAAGGTTAAACTCTTCACTTCCCCTCCCGCTAGCCAGAACTTAGTTGTGTGACCATTCCTAGAAGCAAGGGAGGCTGAAAAATGTATTCCTTAGCTGTGAAGTTATATGTACAACTAACATTTCTGTAACTATAAAAAAATGGAGGTCAGATACAAGGGAAACAAGGGCCTGTGCCACACACGAACCAATAGCTCCCTTAATATGTACAGAGCTGGAGTAGTCCCGTGGCATCAAGAGTTCATCAAAAAGGTGATATTTGCACTGATCCCAAGGAGCAAGAAAAATATCTTCGGGTCAGGAATGGCAAAGGTTTGGCGTACATACTGCCAACATCCCATCCTGATGCTGGCACAGACATTAACAGTCAACAATGATGGCCTCAGAAATGTGCCCCATCATGCTAGTGGGCAATCGACTGGTTTAGCCTGCCCATGAACCCTGTACAGCACACTAGATGGTCACCATTCTGAACAGATTCCTACTCACAACTAAAAAGATAGTGATGGATGGGTAGGTTCAGAGGACCCATAAGATTAACAAGGGCTGCTGTCACTTAGTGTCCAGGTGACTGCAGCATGACTGGCAGGAAGAAAAAGAGGGTGGGCATTTGGAAAGTAATAGGGAGACAGGTTCTGCAGAATGGGGGCATATGGGGTGTGATCCAAAATACAGTTATTGTTTAAACTGTAAAAATCATATTGCAGTGAAATACACATCACCATTAATTCTCATCAATGTAACTCCCCCTCCCCTCAAACACACTCATTCCATTGTTCTTGCCACTTTCTGCACCAGTTCTGACGTCCTGTTTCATTGAGCTGTGATGCTGTGGCTGCCTTGACATCCTGATTTAAAATATCAGGCTCAAAATGTTTACCTTTCACGATCATTTTGACTTTGGAGAAAGACCAGAAGTCCCAAGGTGCCAGATCTGGTGAATAAGGCGGATGAGGGTACGCTGTCATGTTTTTTACAAGACTGCCTTTCTGTTGGATGGCACTCAGCAGCAGTAATCACCGTAGTTCTGATCACAGCTTGTAAAGTGGCAAGAACGGTGGGATACGTGTTTGGGAGTGGGGTATATTTTGAGGGGTATTAATTGCAGTGTGTCTTTTCATGCAGTGAATTTTTTATTTAAACATCCATCGTGGGCTGGGGATTTAGCTCAGTGGTAGAGCGCTTGCCTAGCAAGTGCAAGGCCCTGAGATCAATCCCCAGCACCAAAGGGAAAAAAAAAAAAAAGTTTCGATCATTAGTATAATTACATTGTAAAGAAAAACTTAAAAAAAAAAGGGGGGGGGCTGGGGATTTAGCTCAGTGATTAGAGTGCTTGCCTTGCAAGCACAAGGGCCTGAGTTCGATCCCCGGCACCACAAAAAAAAAACAAACATCCATCGTGTTATTTTGATCACCCTTGGACGCACTGAGGTTTTAGGTCCCCACCCGGACAGAGCTGGATTTTTCCTAGATGAATGTTCTAGATTTTCCATAATCAAGTGATCAGGCCCCTCCATTGTCAGGTCTTGCAAACCCCCAACATGGGCTCTACTGTTTTCCTTCTCCAGGGTAGCCAGATACGGGCCACAGGCCTGAGCAGATGGGCGTCCATCTGGAGATTCCCTGGCCTAGAACGGCAGGGATCCCCTCCTGGAAAACAGTGTCTGCAGATGAAATCTCTGCTTGGGTCTGTGTGCAGGTCTGTGTCCAGATTGGGGAGCAGCTTTAGTGGACTGGCAGGTTCTTCGCCCTTTGGCTGTGCTGCTCCAGATCTGTGCTCACAGGGCAGAGGTGACCCTGGGCCAGGTCTCTGTGGTCTCTGCCACCAGGGGAGACAAGGCCCTGTCTGGGAATGTCCCCGCTCTCTTCCTGAAGGTGAGGAATTTCTTCCTGTGGGAGAACAGCTGTGTGGAGAGTGATCCCATCTGGTGCGGGACGCTTGGGCCCAGGAGGGTGTCACTTGCTGCCACCCACCCCTGCTGGATGCTCTGTGCGTCCAGAGGATACTGTCATTCATTTTGCCTCCTTGCTGGTCCTCTGCCCCCCAGAACCCACTCCTGGTCCCCACCGCCCGCGCCTGCCTTCTTCAGAGGATGGCTCTGGGGCAGACTGGACCATGAGGCTGTGCTGGGCTCACAGCTGTCCCTTTCCGAGTTGATGACTCTGCTGTGTGGTTGCAGAGCTCCAGCTTTTTAAAGGTTTTCTGTTTCGCTCGCACACTTTTGGAGTCTCCCAGATGCCACGTGGGCAGTCTGAGATGGAGGCTGCTGGGGGACTGGGGAAACCGAAGACGGGCTGGAGGATAATTGCTCCATGGAACGTTAGGGAGGCATCTGTGCTGAGACCTGAAGATGAGTGAGAATGGGCCAGGAAGGAAGGGAGGGAAGGTCTGCTGGCAGAGGGGACAGGAGGGGACAGGCGAGGAGGTGTGGTACTTGGCTTCCTGGGGCCTGGGAGCGGTGGGGCAGGAAGAGGCAAGGAGGACCCAGGAGGGGGGCAACAGTGGCTAGAGACAGTGGAGGACTCACTGCGTCCCACAGTGTGGTAAGCCACCAAGCAGGGATGTGACTGGGCAGTTTCGCCTTGAAGAAAGGCTATCCTGACATTGGCTTTGGGAGGACTAAGACCTCGGGGAGGGGACAGCAGAAGGCTGCCCTGTTTATTATTAACTAAAAGCCTTCTCTGACTAGGTGTAGCCCAGGGGACTGCCACTCCGAGGTGGGAAGGCGGCACCTGGCCTCCCAGAGTCCTTGGGCCTGTCCTGTTGGTGTACTGCCTGGCCTGTTTCTGGGTTACGTCGCCCTTTCTGCTCCCTGCTTGAGGGAGTCACCTGTAAGACTGTCCCCAAAGGACCAGAGAAGCAGCTATAAGAGGCTTCTTTATCCAGGTGTAATGATCCACGCCTGTAATCTCAGTAGTCTGGGAGGCTGAGGCTGGGACATTGCAAGCTCAAGATCAGTCTGGGCAGCTCAGTGAGATCTTGTCACAAAATAAAAAATTTTAAAAAATGGTTGGCGGATGTAGCTCAGTATGAAGGTCCTGAGTTCAATCTTCTGTACCAAAAAAAAAAAAGGTTTTCCCTGGCCTCTGCCTCCCTGGATACAGATGCTGCAGGAGCACCCTGCAGTCCCGGCGCTGTCTGTCCTCTGTGAGTGTCCCTGCCCTTCTATGGACTGGCCTGAGCTGACTCATGCTGGGGGATGTGGCCGAGCATGAGGCTGGGTGTGCCAACAGCAACCCCATTGGTCCCTGAAGCCACTTCACACCAGGAACAAATGGTTCATTTAGTTGATCTGGCTGTCCCCCTGTCTCCTCCCACATGGAGCAGTCTGTTCCTGAGGCGGTGTCCAGGACCCAGGCTACATCTCAGGTAGAGAGGGATCCAGCTGGCACCCACTCCTGTGAGGTCACTAAGGGGCATGGGGCACATTCGGTGACCCACAGCCTCTGTTTGGTTCACCATGGACTGTGAAAGGGGTCGACAAATCCAGGCCCCATGGAAACTCCATGGGAGCCCTTCTGACTGAGCTGGGAAGAGCTGAGTGCTTCCCCTTCCCCCTTCCTTCTCTCCCTCCCTTCCATCCTCCTTCCCTCCCTCCCTCCCTCCCTCCCTTCCTTCTTTCCTTCCTCCATTTTTGTGGTACTAGGGATCGAACACAGGACTTTGATGCTGAGCTACATCCCCAGCCCTTTTTGAGACAGGATCTTACCAAGTCAGTAAGTTGCTCAGACGGGGCTGGAATTTTTGACTCTCCTCCCTCAGCCTTCCAGAGTGCTGATATTATAGATGTACACCACGCTGTCTCTTTCTTCCTTATGCCCTTGTAGAGGTGTCAACACACAGCCAGAGATGGCTGGTGGAAGTGAGGAAAGGAGGAGAGGAAGAAGCCAGGGCTGGGGGATCTGCCAGCTCACAGTGCAACCTCTAACTACCTGTGGCTTCCATCGGGTTCACTGGAGCCTGGCAGAGGTGGGCAGAGGCAGCCAGGTGATTCCTTTCTCCCTCAGACCCTGGATCTGCCCTCTGAGGAAAGTTCCGGAGCACCCAAGGTCCTGGGGCCACTGGCTAAGGAGGAAGCAGAGCCCAGCTGTGCCTACAGCCCCTGCCACCTCCACTCATGCAGCTGGGAAGTCCTCACATCCAGGGCACTGTCCTCATGGGGGCTGTGTGATGGAAGGGCAGTTGTCCTCCATGCCCCAGAGCCAGCACCGCGCTGTCCCTGGCAGGTGCCCATGGTCTAATTCACATCTTTGCCAGGGATGCAGAGACGATGCTGTCCTGCCCCCTCCCCAGGCCAGTTTCTACAGTGGACATTCTTGTCTTTGTCTCCTCCAAACTGAGGCATAGATGCCACAAATTCCAGGTCCCCAGAAGTAGCTACCAGTGGTCCACAGCCCTGCATCTTCTTCCCCCATTTTGTTCTAGAAGGAGTAAAGGGGATACCAATTCCATGTTGAGAGCTACCTCCAGGCAGACCCCTCTCTTTTTCTCTGTTCTCATCTCTCTCCCTTCCCCTACCTCTTTCTCTTTAATTAATTAATTAAATTCGTTTGTGCTACCGGGCCTGGAACCCAGGGCCTCAAGCATGTTAGGCAAGCGCTCTGCCACTGAGCCACAGCCCTACTCTCTGTTTCTTTCTAAACAGAGCAAACTGACTGAAGGTAGTGTGAGGGGCACGGATTAGAACTGAGCTCTGTCACCGGAAGTATTCAAGGGTGGGTGGGCATTTAGGGGCAGGGAATGAGGCCGGACTCCAGCAGGTTGTGGATGGTAGACAAGCCCTGCAGACCTTCTGAGAAGTACAGCCAGGGGAGGGAGGGAAGGAAGGAGGGAGGGCGAGAGAAGGGAAGGAGTTCAGCTCTCCGCCCCGCCCCATTGCCTGACCCCTGCTCCCAACCTCCACCCTGTGGCCTTCCACCTGCAGGGTCTCTGCACTGGGGCAGGCAGGGGCATTGTGAAAGCCTGAGGCCACAGCTCACAGATGGCAGGCAGAGAGGGGAGCTCTCTGGGGATGACGTCACCTGGGTCACAGTAGTGGCTTTAAAAATAAGTGCTTTCTTCTCTTCTCAGATCCTTGTTGTTCCTGCTGACGTGGCACTGGGGCAGGCCAGTGACTCAGCCCTCTCCCCACACCGCGGCAGTGGCAAGCTGCCTCTGCCCTCAGACCCTGCTGAGCGGGGTTCCTGGTTGAGAAAGATGGCAGAGTGGCCAGGGCACTGAGGGTTCCTAGGGACAGCCCATCCCTCCTAGGCAGGCCTGTGGTCCATCCACGTGTCCTGGCAGCCTGGGGTGAGGCATCTGCAGGCTGGTACCACCAGAGGGGCAAGCATGAGCCTTAGTCACAGGCTGCCTCAAGGCTGGCTCAGTACCAGGCTGGCTACTCCTCACGGTCCCTTGAGTGGCCTTGCAGAAGTGGGGATCAGGGGTGTCAGAAGTTATGTCTCCATCCCTGGTGTGTGCTAGTTGGCGAGCCCCCCGCCATCCCTGTACCTCCAGCCCCAGGTGGCTGCGAGGGTGCTGGGGACTTTGACCCAATCCAAAGCTGTGCCTTGGGGGGCAGAGTAGGAATGGAGGATCATGGGGTTGTCCAGAAGGAAAGCTCTGGGAAAAAGCATGATGCACGGAGGGGAGAGTGTCCCTCCTCCCTCTCATTTTGGTGTCCTCCCTTTCCAAAGCTGGCAGCTCAGACGTTGGAATCCACCAGTTAAAACTCACTGAGCCTGCAAATTAACAGGTGTCACTGGGAGCCAGGAGCCAGGGCTCAGCGGGTGAGGGTCCTTTCAGAGGTAATAGTTTCCACCCTGTCCTTCTGCCTTCTGTGTGAGCAGCCCTCGCTCCCATCAGGTTTTAGATCTTTATAACTTGGAACTGAGGGCAGACGGTCCTCTGTCAGCAGAGCCAGGAATGCCAGGGACTGCAGGCTGATTTCCCCAAGCAAGGCTGTCGGGGAGTGGGGAGCTCAGGGCGGGGGCTGGAGGAGCCTTGGACCCAGGAGCAGAGCATTTGATGACTCCCTGGCCAGGAGCCTCTTTGATGACTCAAAGCCTGAATTTAGAAGATGAATGCTTTGTTTGAAAAGTCTCCTGGCTGGAAGATAAGCGTCCAGGCGCTGTGGTTGGGGCTCGCTGTAAACGTCGTGCACAAGGCAGGCTGGGTGGTAATGGGAAGTTGGGGGAGCAGATTAGTCATGTGCTTCTTTGTAGAGAAACCTTCCGGTTGCCTTGAAGCCGTCAGGGATATGGTGCAATGGGCTTTGTAGCCTGCACGCTGGGTAAACGTCAGCTGTACCCACACTGGCTGACAGCAGGAAGAGTCGAAATCTGGCAGCCCACAGGATACCCAGTGGTCCAAAGCTCAGTGGGTGCTCCTGGGGCTGGCGGCGTGCTGGCTGGCAGGTGTGCAAAGAGTCTGTGAATTCTCAGTGTCCCCTGTGCCCCTTTGGGTCGATTTCCCACTGGGAGTCCCCATAACCCTGCCACCCAGCAAAGAAAGCTGTGTTCTCTTCCTTAGACCTGAGCAGGATACAGGGCGGTGCGTGCTGTGTGCCTGGAGTGAGATGGCAAGTGTGTGGAGGAGTCTCCGGGGGAGCCTGGGATGGTCCCTCTGATATGTAAGGATGAGACGACAGAGGGAGCCAGCAGGGGGACGACTTG
>PVJO010022690.1:0-27564 GCA_004026905.1 Hystrix cristata | reverse complement strand
GATACACACACACACACACACACACACACACACACACACACTATCAGTCTTCAAGCCTCGCTCTCCAGTGTCCTTTCCAAACAAAACCTAGGGTGAGGGCCGAGCAGGTAGGAATCTTTAACAGGATGAACAGACTTGACCGTCTGTAACTTAAGCCCATGATCCAGTAACTAAGTGGTTTAATTACACTTATCACTGCTACCCTGAGCCCGGCGCCTCTGTGGATTAATGTAGCTAATTCAATATCCTCTCTAAGAAGCACTATCAGGGAATGTGATTCTGCTCTGAGGAGCAGCCTTCAGCCTCTCCACTCAGCACCACAGCTCTGGCTTGGGTGTGTTGCTTCCCAAAGAGGTCTCTGAGAAGCCAGCTGCCAGGTTAATCCCTCCTCTCCCGTCTCCTCCTCCAGCACTTGGCTTGGCGTCTTCTGGAAACCTTCCCACGTCTCCCCTTCTTCCCCCCATCTCCTTTCCCTGCGCTGAGCACTTTTAATTTGCTTGGAATAATTGATTCTGTCTTCTCCTCTCGCCTCATTTCCTCCTTGCTTTTATTTATCACCTTTAAACCTCTCCCTGATATGCACAGCTATGGGAAGAAGAGAGTGTTGGGTTCTATCACAGGCTTCTGTGTGGCAGGCAGATGATGAAGCTCCTCTGGTCCTGGAATCCACAGTTTCCGTGTCTCACACCTGCACTGGTGACCTCGTGGCTGTGTCCCCAATCTAGAAGGCACCTGATGATAGTTGTAGAAGACAGGGATGAATGAATGGGTGAATCGTGCTGTCCTTGTGTTTTCCAGGCTCTGGTGTTTGCTCCTGGCTTTTGACCCGATGAATTCCCGCCCTTGTACCTCACTCCAGCTCACCATTCACAATAGGACTCAAAACCCACGTCCTCTGTGCATCCCTCCCTGGTCATCATTATTCACTCCTCACATGCAAAACCATCACACGGGGCATTGTGCAGTGGGATTGACAGCTGGATGAAAAGCTGAGCAAAGAGCCGATTTCTATCTGCCGAAGATTGTTACAGAAACCCGCCTTTCTGTCCTGGAAGCTCTTACAAAGCCCCCTCATCTTTCTCAGAAAAACTTGGTGTCCTTTAACCAAATTCAGAGCAGTCTGTACCTCTGTTGTGTGTGTTAAGAACGAGTGGGGAGTTAAGACTAGAACTCGACTACCAAAACAACCTCGCATATGGTACCAACCAACTACCACCTGGATCAGAAACTTAGTGGATTCTTACTTCTAATTTATTTGCCCGGGTTCTGGGGCTATTTTAAACTACTATCTTAGGTTTTTAAGATAGTACAGAACAGTGATGGTGAACCTTTTAGAACTTCAGCGATACAAACAGCTTGCTGCGCCATGGGGGCCATAGGTTCACCACCACTGGTAAAGAAGATAGTTTTTAAAGCTATTACCAATATCTTCCAATGATCTGTGAGGTTTAGAAAATGGCTGGGGTGGGCATATCTAAGCAGGAATGAGAGAGCTTCAGTAGATACGGAATTTTGTAGGCAGAGTCCAATCTTTGGTTGGCTCTGTAGTTCTTTCTTTTTGCTCTAGGAGAGTTCTGTCAATACCCTGTTCCCATCCTAGACATCGTGATGGTGTTCTGCTGGTTTGAGATGGCTGAGACAAGACACAGAACACTGCAGACCTCCAGGGTGGCTGGCCTCAGGCCACTAGGGCACAAGGCAGAGAGGGAGAAGGCAGTGGGGCCAGGGTGCCTCTGTTTGCCCAACTCACACATGGGGCTGAGGAACTACAGAGAAGCACACAGTACTGCCTCTGTTTCCCTGCTGCCCACCGCTGTGGAAACCATGTCGCTGCTGGAATCTGCAGTCTGCAGGGCTCTCCCTCAGGAGACGGGACAAAGCAGAGCAGAAGCACTCAGCAGGAATTGCACCAGGACCTCAAAGGGCCGAGTCTGTCCCTCCGGGTGGAGGGCTCGGCTGGGCACCAGAGCACAGCCCTGGAAGGGAGGCCAGACGGCAGGGTGGTGGCAGTAAGCCCGGTGGCACTCTGCCTCAGGCAGCTGCAGACAGGAGTGCAGCCTTCAGCACCTCAGCCTGGTTGGCACTCTGCACATGGGCTGATGGACTCTTAGAGATGGGGAACCTTTAGAATCATTTTAAAATTTACCTTTATTCTATTAATTTTTCACTGTCAGATTAGAAAGGGAAACCAGTCAGGCGGTAGGCCCTGAGTTTAGGGTTGCTCTACTGTGTGTGCCAGGGCCATCTGTCAAAGTGCTTTCTTACTGGGCCGGGGGAGGGAAGAGAAGCCGGCAGCCTTGGGTAGGGAATCCTACAGTGTGGGCACTTGAAGGAGCCTCTGTGGTCCGGGTGCAGACACTTTGTTTTACAAGTGGAAAAACTGGGGCAGAAAGGAACGATGACTTGGTGGAGTCAATAGGCTACTTTATGGTAGAGTTGAGACCAGGACCCAGGATTCTTGACTTGCAGGCTAATAACTATGGACAGAGAGGGTACACTACAGGTGAGTCATAATAGAGCCTCTTGCTTCCCACACAGTGGTTCATGCACAGTAGCTATGAAAATCATAGTTACTGACTTGAAAAGTGGTCCCTATAAACCCTGTACCTGTCCTCCTTGTAAACACGGATCTTAGAAACCTCTCTTTTTTTCATTCTTGTACTCCCTCACCTAGAATGAACGCTCTGCAAAGAGAGGTACTCTATGTTCCATTTCATTAAAACATGATAGTCACATATGGATTAGCTATTCTGTACTGGATACTGTACTGAGTACTTTATATAAAAAACTGAATACTTACCATCTTCCCTAAGCCAGGAAGTAGGCACTGTCATCCTGGTCATGGATAAGGGAACAGAAGCTCATAGACATTGTAGTCATTTGCCCAAATCACACAGCTAGTTAGTGGTTGCATCAGGATTTGAGACCAGACCTGTAGGTTCCAAAGAAATCCACTTGCCGCAAGTCTTGTTAATTGAAGAGGCTTCCTTATAACATACCTGCATCAAAACTGACCTGTGTGAAGAAGATGTGAGGTGAGGAGACTTCAGCGTGGGAATCTCAGTGGAGAGGGAGCTGTTCCTTTCACCTTGGCAGGGCCCCTAGGCTCTCTGGGCACCCAAGCCTGCTACTTGGAGTGCAGTTAAACTGCTCTCTGCAGCAGACTTGGAACCCATGCCTGGCGGGAGCCACAGAACCCTGCCAGTGGCTGCCAGCGGGAAGCACCTGGTAAGGAAGCTGCTGAGCCGAGGGCAGAGGACCAGGCAGGGGGTGCTACAGTGCTGTTGCAGTTAAAAAAAGGACAAAGGAAAAAGCTACAGAGGTTTTTGGCGGCTTGAAATCCCAATTTGTATCTTGTCTGGGAGTCATTTACATAGGAAGTCCTATCAGTAGCTTTATGAAATAAATAAAATGAACAGGGCAATGGGGCAGCCAGGCAGACTCTCATAAACCTGTGCCGTCAGGGGGAAGTTTCTGCTTGGTTGTGGGTTTCTTTAGAGTCCCCAGAACCCCCTCTCTGCAAGGTTCTGGGTGGTAGGGGAGGGTGAGGGAAGGGCAGGCTTTAGGATTCAGACTCTAGAGGAAATAGACAGGTCAAATTCACAGCCAGGCAGCTTCCTGGATACAATTAAAGCAGCCCTGTGTTCCGCCAAGAGACAGTTCTGTAGGTTGCTCCAGACCTTTGCTCCATCTTGAAGACAGTGCTGCCCTCCCGGGAAGGGTCTCCTCCTCAGCCATGCTGGGCTTCCAGGCTGGCTTTTGCGCTTCCCTGAACAGCAGTTCACAACGTTGAGTGAGCAGAATAATCCTGGGAAGCTTGCCCAGTGAGGGTTCCTGGATTCCCCCCTTAGAGACTGCAGTGGGATACGGGGTGGGCCCAAGTATCTCTACCAGGCAGGTGAGGAGAGGAAGCCACTGTGAGGAACCTGCTCCCGGGGGTGTGGGCACCAGGAGGTGGCAAGATGCCAACTCGGCACCCTTGTAGGATGAGGGGCGAGCTGTGTACCCTCACACCACACCGGGGTCTGTGCATCTTTCCTGCAGTGAGAAGAAGAGATGACTGAGTCCCTGTGACCAGTGAGGACTCTTAGACCGGCAGGATCCGCCCATGGTCACTTAGCCAGGAAGCAGGAGGGTTTGAGTTAAAATCTCATTTTTCAGACTCAAATCTTGCTGCATTTTCATGGGAGAGCCTTGTGAAGGAAGCCATGGCTTACCTGGAAGAGTTTCCTGGTTACTGGAGGGAGCCGAGGCTGTGACTTTGCAAGGGGGTCACCAGACAGAGCCCCTTCCACGTTATCTGATACCAAAGTCCTGAGAGGCAGGGCCACATCCAGAGTCACACAGCCCACCAGGCACCATCTCAGAGTCATTGCAGAGGCCATGGTGACCCCGGCTTAGTAGGCAGTAGGGAGATCTTCTTTCCTGGCCCAGCATTTCTTCTTATGCTCAAGCAGTGAGAAGATGGGTTAACAGTGTTGGCCTGGTGACCCTCATAGGTCATCCAGCTTAAGTGTTTTCTTTCTCTCAAAGTGGCCTCACTTTCAGTAATTGATTTCACCTTCTGTCCTCCCTGAAGGAGTCGGTGAGGACTTGGATTCTTGCCCCGAGCCCAGAGCTTTCTCCATTGACTCTTGTTGTCACTGTTGGCATAGCCAAGACACAAAGCTTAGCAGTGACCTGCAGCGGGCTTCTAAGCTGGTTCACCCCCATCTGTGGTAAGGACAGACGAGGTCCCTTCCGACCCGAGGTCAGAAGCAGGAAAATGCCCTTGAGTTGCCTCCTCCCGCCTCCACACTTGCTCCATCTCTCGGGCCCCAGAGACGTGGTCTTGAAGGAACAGGGTGCTCAGCCGGGTGGGGGCTTGTAAGTGAGGCATCACCTGCCTGTTCTATCATGTCCTTTGCGGGTGAGTGCCTGAGCACAGGATGGATGGTTTGGAGAAGTTAAGAAAGCTCTGGAGTTTTGTGCAGCTTTCCCCAGAGCAGAAAAGAAGTGCTTCCTCTGCACCCTGCTCTGCTTTCTGACTCTTTGGTGAATCCTGTGAATGTGCTGGGGGTGGAAGTGGGAGCTAGCAGGGCTGGGCGGCCTGGGAGGCTTCTGGCTTCCAACTGGGGAACAGAGACAGATGTCAGACTCTGGATCAGCAACTGAGAAATCACCTAACAATGTGGTGTGTGTGTGAGTGTGTGTGTGTGTGCGTGTGTGTGTGTGTAGGGGGAGGGGGAGAAGGGAAGGCTGGGGCAGGGAGAGAAGATAAATTAGGGTGGCTTTGCTTAGAAAACAAAAGCCAACAGGTCAGGAGATACTAGAACCAAACTTCATCTTTGTCACTCACTAGCTGTGTGACCTCAGACTAGTGACCTAATGTCATTGGCTCTCAAGTTCTTCTTCTATATAGCTCATATGCCCACTTTAAATGGCTGTGGCAGTGGTGGTGAACCTGTAGCATGTGTGCCACAGCAGGCTTTTGGTATCATTGAAAGCTCTAAATGGGTCACCATCTCGGGGTTATGATCAGACAAAAATGAAATAGATAAGCAAGTCCTATCTAGATATCAGGCGACTATGTAATTATGTTAAATTTGAGTGAGTGGCTGAATACCTTATTTTCTCTTTTGACCAAACAGTCATGATTTTTAATTAAAACATATTGACTGAGAGGTTATTCTATATTCAGGCCTGTTTTAGGTGCTCTGGGGGATAGAACAGGTAAAATATGACTCGGGTGGTTGTTTTCCAAAATTAGAGGCTCAAGGAAAATGAAGAAATAAAAATCTGGGATTTTTTTGGTCTCATTTTTAAAAAGCTGTATTGAAAAGAATTCACACACTATACCATTCACTCATTTAAAGTGCACAATTCAGCAGTTTTTAGCATATTCACAGAGTTGTGTGCCCATCACTGCAGTCACTTTTAGAAAATTTTCTTCACCCCATAAAGAAGCCCCTTCCCTTTAACTGTCACTCAGTACCTGTGTCCCTCCCAGCCCCAGGTAACCACTAGTGTACTTTCTGTGTCTGTAAGTGTGCCCATTCTGGACATTCCACGTAAGTAATACAATATGCAGCCTTTTGTGTCTGATTTCTTTCACTTAAGCATAGTATTGTCAAGGTTCATCCATGTTATAGCAGGCATCAGTACTCCATCCCTTTTTGTGGCTCAGTAAATTACACTGTATGGATGTACCATATTTTATTCATTTAGTTCATAGATATTTTGTTTTTCCCCCCACTTTTTGGCTACCGTGGTGTTCCTATGAATATTCAGGTACAAGTTTTTATGTGAACATGTTTTCATGTTTTTAATGCTCTTGGATACATATTGTTGCACCTGGGGACAAGCACAGCTGTCCGAGCAGCCCACCAGGATCCTAACTCTGCCCCAATAAAAAATTAGAGGGACAAAGTTTAACAAAAAGAAGACACTTTATTTGTAAAGAGGAAAAGGAAGGAGGAAAGAGGAGAAGATAGATAGCTACCCTGATGAGAAGGAATCAGGATGGGGGCCTCCAGAAAGAGGGAGGACCTGTGGGCCCTTTGTTCTCAGCTGCTTTATGGGGGTCGGGCGGTGAGTGACTCTTTGTCTTCCACCTGGAACTTGCCATAACTGGATTGGCTTCCAGCACCCCTGTCTAACGTCATTTCTTCTGGTGATCTATATTCAGCTTTTTTTTTTTTTAATCTGTTTGTTTACTTGTCCTTGATATATCTTTTAAGTTCTTATCTTTGAGGTGGGTGATTAGTTGGCAAGGGGGCGTTTTGTTTTGGTTTTTTTTTTTTTTTTTCCTTTGTGGTGCTGGGGATCGAACTCAGGCCCTTGTGCTTGCAAGGCAAGCACTCTAATCACTGAGCTAAATCCCCAGCCAAGGGGGTGTCTTGGTTAGCTTGGAGTTAGTTAAGGGGGTGTGTGGTACTCTGTATTGACCCTAGAGTGGATAATACAGTGACTCTAGAGTGGCTATACATGTATATATGTGTATGTGTTAATGCATAAGTGTGAGTACATGCTGTCTTAAAGTTAGTCAGCTTCCGTTTGTTTCCACCAACTTTTGTTAGAGTTCAGTAAGGGCAGCTTATCATTTGTGCACCTGGCTTTCTCTCTCTGTCCTGCCAGTCAGGTCTTTTTCTGGTCTCTTGGTGCAAGTCCCAAGGCCATTTAGTGTCTTTCTTTATCTGTTTGTTTGTTTTTTTTTTCCTTTTTATACCCCTGTCTTTGACTTGTTTCCCAGGGGAATCTCTCTAACAAAGTTTGCTTTTAACTCCTTTTAGTCAGGATTAGCTAGAAGACCTGAGGAAGCCCCTATTCTTTTTCACCTACAGACCCCTGTCCCTACACTATAAAGAAGCAGAATTGCTAGATCATATGGTAACTACATCCTTAATCATTTGAGAAACTCCAGACAGTTTTCCAGAGTTGCTATACCATTTTTCATTCCCATCAGCAATGTGTGAGAATTTTAACCTCCCCACATCCTGTCTTATGTGGTTTTGTCTTATGTGGTTTCGATTAGCATTTCCCTAAGGTTTAATGATGTTGAACATCTTTTCATGTGCTTATTGGCCATTTGTAAATCTTCTTTGAAAGTCTCTCTATTCAGATCTTCTACCCATTTTTAATTGGGTTATTTGTCTTTTATTATTAAGTTGTAAGAGTTCTTTATAGACTCTAGATATAAGTCCCTTATCATATATATAATTTGCAAGTATTTTCTCCCATTAAGTGGGCTGTCTTTTTACTTTCTTGATGATATCCTTTGAAGTAAGACATCTGAATCTGGAGTTCAAAAACTGTCAATGTTAATTACACTGAAACCTCATTAATTTGGACTTTAGTAATTTGGAATTGGTTAGGGTAGAGGGTCAAAACCTGTTCTTTCAAAACACAGTTACTGAGACTGGCTAGGACCAGGGACCATGCCAGGCCCTGGGGACAGAAGGGTGAGGAAGGCAGAGCTTTTGCAACCCCCAGTCTTCAGCATGGAGAACAGAAACACACCAGCCCAGCAATGGGCTAGCATTAATGGCACAGCCGGGTGCTTGGGAGCCTTGGGGAAGGAAGACCTAACTCTGTTTAAGAAGTGTTTACTAAGCAAATGAGCAATGAAAACTATTTTGGAAAAATAAACTGCTTTTGAGGCCCCCTGAGCTTCTTGATGGCTTTCATTTCCATGCTAACAGAAAATGTAATTGGCCTTGTTCTCCTGCCCTCCAAGTAGAGTTGGATGCCTTTCCTTGCTCTCCATGGGCCCTGGACATTTTTGTTGTCCTTAATCCTCATGATAACCTGGTGGGCAAACTGTTATCATTTCCATTTGCATAAGAAAACCGTAACTTGGGAGGTTAAGTGTCTTGCCCAAGGTGACAATCATTAATTGCTGGGACTGATTAGGAGAGAAGTGTTCTCTCTCAGCATCATGAAGCCCTGTCCTGTGTACATCTGGAACTCAACAGTGTAAATGTAGTGTCCTCCATAAGAAATGATGCTGCCTGCCCCAGAATGATGATGTTCTCAGTTTCCTGCACCGTGTGAAAGGAATGGAGGGCAATGCTGGTACAGTGTTGGGTTCTCCAGGTCCAATGTTTGAATGTATGTTTTCATTCATCAAACATGTGTCATATGCCTGCTTTGTATACTGTGATCCCACCCTCCAGCAAAATTGCTAGGACTCCATACCTCAGCTTGGTCCTGACCCTCCATGGATCCCAGTGATTCTGTGCCTATATCTAACTCCCGGCCCTAGTGTCCTCTGTGGCATCCTGAAGTGTACAAAATATTCCTCAGTTCCCTGTGCCACACTCAGGGACAGAAGTCAGGCTGCCTCATATGCCCAGTATTCTGAAGCACACCTCTTACTTGTTTTGATTTTTCTTTATTGCATGCCTTCTAGACCTTAACTGAAAGGACCGTGTGAAGTCTGTGAGCCATACTGAACTCAAGTTCATTTCTCTTGCTGCCTGTTCTTCGTAAGCTCTGAAACCAAGTTTACCATTAACTGCCTTTTCTCTTTGGAGAAATTTCCTCTCTGGTGGCTCCTTCGTCTCTCATGCAAGAGACTACTCTCAAGTAGTCTCACCCTGGGAATCTTCCAGATTTTCCATTGATCTTGTTTGAACCTGCTGCTCAGAATCTAACATCAAGACTCCTGGGCATTATTTACAAAGTAGTAAGTATGGTAGCACATCCAGGTTCTAAGGCTTTATGACAGCTGAACTGGATTGTAACTTGTTTGACTTACAGCCACTTAGGGGATTAGTAAAGCATACTTCTGGCTATGTCCGGGTGAGTCATAGAGATGTGATTTTGGGTACTATATATGGTTCCTGGCCCCTTCCTCTCCTGGCATTCTTTTCAACCTGCTCTGCTTCCTGGTTGCCATGAGCTAGGCAGCTTTGCTTTGGTGTGTCCTTCCACCATGATGTTCCTGCTGTAGAGACAGCTACCCATGGATTGAATTCTCTGAAACCATGAGCCAAATAAATCTCTCTTCCTTTAAATTAGGGGTGTCAGGTATTTTGTCAGCAATGGGAAATCTGACTAAGGCTGTGGCATGGGTGAGGCTGTCCCTGGCAGTTTCTTTGCGGGCTTTATACAGCCTAGATAACTGATCTCCTTTTCCACCTTGGCCTCCCACTGCACTGAACACCTGCAGCAGGACTGTCCAGCCATGCCTGGCTCATTTCCTGCTGAAGAACACAGTTCAGTGGAACTGATTTCTCTGCTCTTAAAGGAGGTTCAGAACTTACTCTTGAGCGGTCAGAGTATTTTCTTCTAAGCTCAATGGCCCATGAGTGTCTTATCTTATTGACAGAGTGGCATCATTAACAGAGCTGCCTCTTTCTGAGCAGGGAAAGAGACTCCCAGAGTGGTCTGAGAGGCCATTGGAGGCATGCCCTTGGTCACTGGGAGCCACAAGCCTTGTGAAGATACTAATGGAGTCTCTGGAAACAGCCTCTGGGGAGACAGAAATGGAGAGGGCCACCAGGTAGGACAAGGGCTTTGTCTACTGGGTTATGCTACCTGCCTTGGGGCTTCTAAAAGGCAGACTGGCCTACTGGGAGAAGTCTAGGCTTCTGCTAAATCCCAGCTTTACCTCTTTGGGCAAGTCCTCTACCTTCTCTGAACTTCAGGTACACTCTGTGTGGAATGTGTGTGAGAGTGTCACCTGTCTCACTAGAAGGGCGATGAGAAGCACATACCAAGGACACTGGGTGGCCAGGAGGGTTTAGCAATTATTAGTCTCTTTTGCAGGGAATATGTCCACCTCCACAGCTAAAAAAGGGAAGTGAGCCCTCAGGGTCAGATGGAAAGCAGTGAAACCTCAGTCTCCCAGACCCTACATTCTATTTTCTGTGTTTCAAAATAGGACCTGCGTTCCAGAAAGCAGGAGAGTGACATTTAAGTACTGGTTTTCTCCCTCGGGCCTGGAGCCATCAGACCTCCCTCAGTGATCAGAGGGTGTTACCGTGTCTCAGCTGTCTGGGAGGGTTTGAATGGGGAACATGTGGACTCCATGGGATTCCTTCCCTCTGGGCATGGGGGCAAGTCCCCTCCTCCACCACACACTTGTGTCCAGAAAACACAAGGGAACTGAAGCCTCCAGCTTCTTCACTTGAGTTCTCCTTGGCAGTGTTTCGTAAGAGACTTTGTGATTCCTTATAGTTTACAAATTTACAGCATGAAGACTAAACTACATAACCAGCAGAGGGGAAGCATGCAGAATAAGTGACATCGCTGTGGCACCTCCTTCCCTGGAGGAATGATCTCTATAGCCAACGATCCGAGCTTAGAAGGCGGTTTTAGCTCTCAGCCCAGGAGTGGGAGTCAGGCTTGAAGATGCCAGCTGACGCTGCCCTTGACTTCTGACGGCCCCTGGGCAACCCTTAGTGCTTAATGCAGCACCACCTGTGCCCCCTAAGCCCACTAGCAACAGGAGTCGCACGCTGCTCAGTATGGTGGAACAGACAGTGGTGCCTGACCTCCCTTTCACCTACCTCTGGTTGTCTGCCTCACCTCCTCATCCTGAGGACGGAGGAGGCCACTGTGCCTGGCAGTTGTGATTCAGAAGCTCATTAGGAAACTGGTTCTTTTGTACTGTATACTTTGGAGGGCCTCTTAAGCATTGCCTCTGCATTTGTCTTTCCCCAAAGACTGTAAGTCAGTAAATTTCACACACACAAGTTTTTAATTCTAAGATCTGGTAAAATGTTATTTGGTTCAGAGAAAAGATAGTATCAGCAGACAGATTTGGGATATGCTGTGTATCACATTCCCCTCTTATGGTCTCACAATCATAGCCCCCAGCATGTCCCACCTCCCCTATCACCACTACAGGGTCAGCTCTGTAACCAGATCTCTGAGAAATCCCATAGTAAACATAGCTGCTTACCTTTGTTTGTCTGCATCATTCAGGTCTCCTAGAACTCCTGATAACATAGGGTGGCTGACTAATATAGTCCATGCAAGACCCTGGAGTGAAATAGCACAGAGCGAAGAAGGAGGGGCAGCTGAGCACAATCATCTGCTCTTCATTTCCAACAGGCAGAAAGAAGTAAGAATGTCTTGGTGCCTTTCCTAACAACATCTCCTGGGACACTAGCACTCCATGAAACATGTTCTAGGTAATGTTGCTCCTTATGCAGATGAGTTAGCTGCCAATTTCTAGGCCCTGTGCTGGGTACTCAGGTCCCAGTGGAGAACACAACAAACATAGTCTTGGCTTTAGTGGCACGTAAAGGCTAGCAAGGAATACACATAATACTAGATAAGTGATGTGTGTTATAGAAGGAGCAGCCAGTGTGCTGCGAATGGGGTAGTATAGAGCACAAGGTTATTACGTACTATACATCACAGATGACCTTCCTGTGACCTTGCTATTTGTTTTGGAACTTAAAAGATGAGTAAACGTTAGTTGGACAAGAGATCAGGAGTGGGGAACTTTCTGAGCGGAGGGAATAGTATATGTCAATGGCCAGGGTCCAGAGATACTTTTGGCTGCAACTCACAGAACATCAAACTCAAAGCAGCTTACACAATAAGCAAATAGACTGAGCTCCACAAAGGGACATCTAGCAGTGGGTGGGCATTGGCACTGATTATTCTGTGCTCAGCAATGGTGGCAGGAACCCTGGCTCTTTCCATCCCTTTGCTCTGCTGTCCACATTGTCAGCTTCATCCTGAGATTTTTCTCCCCCTCTTCTTGTGGGCTCTTAGTAGCAATTTTTCCCAAGACTAGCAGGGGAATGAGAACCAGCCAGACAGCATCCTCTCCACTCAAGTCTTAATGGGCCAATTTGGATCACTAACCACCCTGAACCAATTATTGTCATGGGTGATGCTTACTCTGACTGGCTTAGTCTGGGATCTTAAGGAAAAACACAAAACCCCAGTAAGGGAAATGGGATTACTATGATTGACGTAGGCCAGGGGTTAGCAAACTCTTTCCATAAAGGACTAGATGGTAAATGATTTAGGTTTTGTTCACCTACAGTCTTTGTCACAGTTTCTTAACTGCCACTGTAACACAAAAGCAACTATCAACAATACATAAATGAATGAGCACAGCTGTGTTCCAATAAACCTTGATCAATGGATATTAGTATTTTAATTTGATACAAAATTAAAGTATTTTATGTCACTAAATATCTTCTTATAATTTTCCAACCATTAAAAATGTAAGAAATCATTCTTTACCCATAGACCATGCCACCTGCAGTCCTCCACTACCCACACACAGACAGATGCTGGCTTGATTTGGCCTTCGGACCACGGTTTGCTGACCCTTGACTTCCAAAGACTAATCAGGACTCATTCCTGGAGCAGGGTTCAGTCCTAATCTGGGCTGCTGTTACACACTGAGAAAGGGGGAGAATGGACGGATGGGAGTCAGTCTTTCTCTGGTGCTTTGGAGGGTCTGCAAGAGTAACGTGCCTGGGTTGGGGACAGCAGAGGTGACAACATGTGTGAGATGTCCCATGGTGGCCAAAGGTTCCACCGTCAGCTCACAAGCAGCACTTCTTCCTGCTTGAAAACTGCCATGACTCCCTCTCAGCTTAACTGAAACATCGTCTAACAAATTAATCCTTGAAAATGGTGGCAATGGACTGAGGAACTTCCCTCTCATTTCTAGATGACACTTAAACTCATATGTTTGAGCAGGGTCTTCCTGACAACAAGGCTCCCACTTTTGTTGCTAGACCCAAAGGAGCTCCTGCAATTAGTCAGTTAGTAAGTAGTCATTGAAACACTGACTGGGTTTGCAGCCCCCCTGGGTGTGATAGGGAAGCAGGAGGAGCTCAGTGATCCTCCTTTATAGCAAAGCTATGGTGTATAAAACAAACACACACAAATCTTTCCAAATCCTGGAGCGCAGAGCAGCCTGGGTGACAGTGGTGTGATAAAATGACCTCAACTCCCAGCATCTGTTTATGCCACACAGTGAAAGTTAATGAGGGCTGACCCTCAGCAAAACTAGGAAGTCAACCAGAGTTCAGCTTCTGGCTCCAGCCGTCCTTTCTGAAGACACATTCTCTCTTTTTGTGGCAAACTGTTTTCCAGTCCCGTCACCATATCAAGCTATCTCTCCTCTCTGGCCTTGCTCCATCCATAACAATAAGGATCTGCCATTGGCAAATCCTGCCAGAGACTGACTGACAGGGTGTACTTTCTTTTTAATGAGTTAGAGTTGTTTTTTCCCCCCCTCATACTGTGTATATTGGATTTTATATCTAATTTTATATTTTGTGCAATGAGAGACTTTGTCTTTCGGGGATCCTATGGTCTGAGGCAATGTAATGTCCCCTCAGAATTTAAATGTTGCAATCTAATCCCAATGTGATGGTATTAGGAAGGCCTTTGGGAGGTGGTTAGGTGGTGAGGGCTCTGCCTGCGTGAGATTGGTTCTCTTATTAGAGGGGCCCAGAGGATGCTGTGCTGCTTCCACCATGTGAAGACACAGCAAGAAGGAACCATTTATCAATCAGAATACCAGCCCTCACCAGACACTGAATCTGTTGGTGTCTTGATCTTGGACTTAGCAGTTTCTAGAACTGTGAGAAATAAATTTCTGTTGTTTATAACTCACTCAATATAGAGCATTTTTTAACAGTAGCCTGAAGGATTAGACTGAAAATTAATACCAAAAAGGGAAGTTGCTGCTATATAATCAATACCTAAAATTGTAGAAGCAGCTATGGAACAGGGTAGAGGTTGGGAGACTTTTGAGGTGCATGCTAGAAGAATGCCCACATTGCTCTGGATGTGCTCTTAATAATGATCCCGGTGAGGGATCAGAAAGTAATCAGAACTTCTGGTCCAGTCGGGAGTCCTCCCATTTGCAAAATACGGTGTTTGCATAGAACTGTCAGAATCTTTTTTATTTTCTAGTCCTCCCTCCTACAGTAGAATTGAAGCTAGAATTTCCTTTTTGATAAAGCAACAAAAAATGAACATGCTGTTTTTAAATAGAGATTTAGTAACTAGTGATAAAATACTAGAATATATTATAAACCTAATCCTAGGTAGTCTTATGAAAACCTGTCTCCTAATTATTTTTGCATCTGTATTCATATTAATTTTCAAGATATTTTAAATTACATTTTTTCCTCTTTTTCAAAGCTGCTTGTTATTTGGGGGCTACTTTTTTGTTGAGACATAATTCATAAAGGGCTGCACTGTTTTGATAAGGCTTCTTATAACTATGGCATGTTGTTTTACTCTGATCTTCCAAGAAGGGCATTTTATTTTTTAGAATTGCTTCTAAAGTCATGTGCTCATTAACTTTGGGGACCATTTGCATATGAGTGCTGATACAAATTAAAACCCAAGTTGACCTCCTTGTATGTCACCCCATGAATGTTGACAATGGAAAGTATACCTTGTCTATAGTATACTGTCACTTCTGGACTGAAAAGCTGGGGGAAAAACTTAATTTTCTTCTTGGCATAGATCAGAAAAACTTAAAAGTAAAATGTACTGAGGTCTCTCATTGGCCTTAGCAGATGAGGTGAATTGATAATGTTAATTCAGCTTTAAGAAATTATCTGAATTTTGGTTTGTGTAGCTTTTCAGTCTACATTCAGTATTAATAAAACAGCTTTTACAGTTCCGTGTGTGTACTCAGGCTCCTTCCCACCTCCTTCCACATCTGTTACTGAACTTTGTAAACTGGTGTTACAATGTTATCACAGTGTTTTTTGTTACATCAATTTTATAAACTTTATAGTGTAATATTTGTTACTTTTCTGAGTAGAGCCAAAGGTATATTTTTTGAGGATTTTTTTTTACTGACTTCTTTAGCAGCATTTGATGGAGAATCTTTTATGCATTTGTAATGGATAAAAATAAACCATATTGCAAATCCTTTTTAAAATCTTAAAATATGTACCAAGTTTTTGGTTGAAATTGTGTGGGATAAGTTAAATTACATTCTGTTAACCAATATGAGTATATTTCTGTAAGTGTAGTTTTGTTAAAAAAAAGTTTTAAAGAGCAAAAAAAGGGACTATAGAGAAACCTCAGTCTTAGAGAATACACAAGTATTCCTGAACACAGTCAGAGAAATATGGATGGTTAAGGTTATTCTGTTGAGATCTCAGATAGAAATGAGGAATATGTTATTGAATAATGGAGGAAAGGCCATTCTTGTTAAAAAGTGACAAACAACTTGGCTGAAGCATATTCTTGTTCTAGTGCCTTTTGGAAGGTAGAACTTGTGAGTGACAGAGTGGATATTTGTCTGAGGAAATTTCTAAGCAGAGTGTTAAAGGTGTGGCTTGACTTCTCTTGAGTGTTTATAGGAAAATGTGAGAAAAGAGAACTAAAGATGCAGTTGTTCATAAAGAGAAGGAGAACTCAAAGGTTTAGAAAACTCTCAGCCTATCTACGTTGTAAAGAATGAAAAGGCATTTTAGAGAGAGAAAACCAAAGGTGTTGCCAAGCAACTGTTTGATAAGGAGATAGACAGAGATCAGCCATCTCAATGGAATCCAGGCCCTATTGTCGAAGACAATAGAAAAATGACCCCGAATGCATTTTGGAGATCATCAAAGCTATTCCTTTATCCTAAACCCAGAGTGCCAGGGCCTGGGGTACAGAAAGATTTCAAAGGAAGGGGTTATCGGCACACCGGTCAGACTTGTACTCACTGTTTGGTGCTACCTCAAGGCTCTGCTCCCCATGCTCCAGCTGTGGCTCTGGCAGGCCATGGTAAAATGTGCACAGCACCCAGCAAGACCATGGGGTCTGGCTGTCCCCACCTAGATTCCCAGGGATACCCTGGAGAACCCCAGAGCCCAAGCAGAAAATTGGTTGGGGTCAGGGCCACCAGAAAAAGCTCCATTAGAGTAGTGCCCAGGGGAGCAAAGGGGCAGGGCATTTCCTTAGATCTCATACTGATAGAGCCACTAGCAATCAATTCTAGCCCAGGAGAATAGTAGGCATGTTGCTCTGACCCATGAGAGTCATAGTGTGGGCTGTGCCCAGCAAAGCCATGGAGTTAGGGTTGCCCAATGTATGGGAGAAGGGCTGCCTAGAGGCTTGGGGGCCCAGTCCTTGCCCCAGTCTATCAGGAAAGCAAAAACTCTGCCTCTGTGGGCCTGGAAAGCACAACCTCAAGGCAAGTTTATTCTTAAACTTCAACATTTTGGGTTTGTTCTGGACTTGTTACCCTCTTCTATACTATTTCTCCATTTGGAATGAGAATGTCCATTCTATGCCTGTCCTACCATTGACTTTTGGAAATATAACATGTTTAATTTCATAGCCAGAGAGCAACTTGCTTCAGGATGAATTGTACTTTGAGTTTCACCCATATCTAATTTAGATGATATGTATATGAGACTTTAGATTTTAGAGTTGATGCTAGAATGAGTTCAGAATTTGGGAACTATTGGGAAGAAAATAATATATTTTGTCTGTGAGAAGGACATGAATTCTGTGGGCCCAGGAATGGAATGCCATGGTCTGAATGTTGTATTCCTTCAAAATTCCCATGTTAAAACCTAATCACCAATGTGATGGTATGAAGAGGTCAGTCCTTTCTGAGGGAATTAGGTCATGAACGCTCCCTCCTCACAAGTGGGATTAGTGCGTTATAAAAGCAGACCCAGAGAGCTGACCTGTTCCTCCTAACATGTAAGGACACAGGGAGAAGATACCACCTGTGGACCAGATAGCAGGCCCTCACCAGACACAAGTCTGCAGGCACTTTGATCTTGGATTTTCCACCCTCCACAACAATAAGAAATAAATCTCTGTAGTTTCAAAGCTAGCTAGTATAAAATATTTTGTTAGAGCAATACAAACAGACTAAGACAGGCAAAGAATTTCAGGCCAAAGCCAGTATAGTGGGGTTGTTTTGGAGATGGGAGAACTACAGAGACATTAAAGATATTAAATAACATTTGGGTTTCACTTTATAGTTCAGAGGGTATATACACGCATTGTTTCTCACAAACCCTCAGGAGATATAAAACAATAGTACTACTGTCACCCTTCTACCTATTTTTTAGGTTAATAACCAGAGGCTCAGAGAAACTGGCTTTCTCAGGGTGGCTCCATAGCTACAATTGGTAGAACAGAGGGTTGACTATGTCAAAGTGTGTGCTTTTCAGGGAGCCCTCTCTAGCCTCTCTGAGCCTGCTCCTCAGGGCAACTGTGAAGATTAATGTGACTTGGAACTTTGACAAGCAACTGATTCACTTTCACTTAGATCATCTCACAGTTGATTAGGCTATGACTATTGCAGAGTCTTTTTTTTTTAACCTTTTTTTTCTATTTTTCAGTTCCTGGAAATGGGGGTAATATATCATATTGTTTCTTCACTGGATTCTAGTTATTCATTTCTTGAATCGGCATTTATTGAGTACCTGCAGTGTGCTAGGATCTGTTCTAGGTACCAGTGACACCAAGAGAAGACTTGTATTTTCCATTCTTTGTTACATGCAGTGAATGAGGGCCAGGTTCGAATTAGAGTAGGAAACATGCTTATGGGGAATGGCATTCAACCCATTTGGGAGGTCAAGAAATAAGTTAGTTTAGAAGCTGAACTTGGCTGGTAGATAAGGACAGGTAGTTAGGGGAGATACAATCAGAGGAGGATTATGTGTTTTATATGGAAGATACGAGGATATTTTATGTTCTGGGGAGAAGGAGAGTGGAGAAGTGGAGTATATTAGAAAGAGACCAGAAGAGGCAGGAACAGATGTGCCTTACGTAGGCGCAGGGTACCTTTCCCCTTGGGCCTGGAGGGAAAATGGGTACAAATGATGATTCATTCTTCACTAATTTCGTCATATTAACTCATGAAACACGTATTAAATGATGTGAGGTGCCAGCATTACTGTGCTGGGAAGTGAGGATATAAAGTTGAAAATAATAAAATTCAATACATATCCACTGGGCAACAATCTGCTGTGTGCGATCCTAAAAGTAATAACAGGTATTGAATGTTGATCATGTGCCTGTTGTTCAAAATTTTATGTGTGTATTATTTGATTTAATCATCACAACTGTAGATGCTAATGTTATCATTTTTAGATAGGTAAACTGGGACGTACTAGAGATTAGGTAACCTGCCCAAGGTTCAATAGCTGGTAAGTGGCGTAGTCTTTGAATTTAGTGAGGTTGCTGATTGCACTTCCTCAAGATGCTCGTGGGTCCAGCAGGAGTAGATGGATGTGCCGACAAACAAAATAGAGCAGATTTATACTTCTGGCAGTATGGTTGACTAGATAAACTGAAAGTCCTTTCCTAAAAAATACCAGAGAGTGCTGGATAAAATATAGTAGCAAACATTTTAGAAGGTAGCTGAACAAGGAGAAAATTAAGGAAAACCACCACAGGCCAAGAATGAAGAGAGAATTGAAAAACAAAGTGGTGAGTGTGTGAATCGATGCTAGGCAGGCTGGAGGAGGAAGTTGGGTATTGCTTGTCTTGGAATTCAAGGGATTTGGATTTTATTACCCAACAAGAGAAAGAAAGCCAGGTCTCGGAACTGTGTAAGGCAAGAGTTAGCAGTGAGAACCCCATATAAGAACTAGGCCCCCAAAGTCCTGATCTCAGTGAAATGGGGACTATAATAGGTATAGGGCAACAGCCTAGGCTTAAGTAAGAAAAAGCAGTCCATGGGAGATCTATATCCATGGGGTACCCTTCATGGGTTTGATCCAGGGATCAAGTGGAGAGGTCTATGTAAACAATGACCACAGGTTAGTAAGGGTCCTGGAGTTTCTGACAGAAAGAAAACAATACCCCTCAAATTGACCACCCTCAACCCCAGCAGCAAAGTAGTCCTGAAGATAAAGAGTCACTGAAGATGATCTTATAATCCAAAATTACAGTATCAACAGCAAAAAGGAAAACAATACCACATGAATGGGGATCCACAGAAGAAACAACCATCAGGATTAGACCGTTGAGAACTGCAGCTGATAGAACCATTGGATGGAACCAATTATAGCCCCACATGGTCATTTTCATACTGGAAGTATGCTCAGTGTCTAAGGATGCTCAGGGCCTAATATAAGGAGCTCTGCCTATCAGGGAAGGCCTCACTCTGCTCACCTTTGAGCCTAGGCTGAAGGATGGAGGGATAGGGGTTTGTACAAAGGATTTCTGGAGAGTGGCATTATGGTTAGAGGGCTATCTATTAGTCAAGGTTCTCTAGGGAGACAGAATTAATGGATTTCTCTCCCCTCGTCACCATGTCCCCCCACCAGCATTAGCAAGATTCTCTTAGTCTTTTTCTCTTCAGGCTTTCAACTAATTAGATGAGCCTTACCCACATTATGGAGATTACTTATCTTTACTCAAAGTCTACTATTTTAAATGTTAATCACAATGAAAAATATCTTCAGAGCAACATCTAGACTCGTGCTTAACTAAGCATTTAGCACTACAGCCTGCCAAGTTGACACATAAAATTAACCCCCACAATGTGGGGCCTGAGACAGTCTGTGAACAGAATAGTGAGGCAATCTGCTGAGAGCCAGGACAACAGGGATGACAGGGAGGCTGAGGACAGTGAGGAGTCAAGGACTGTAAAGGTAGGGCAGTGGTGAAGGCTTGCTGGCCCATGTAGGCCCCAGCTGAGGGTGAGTGAATATGAATGAATGAATGAGTAAATAAATGAATGAATACTTAAATGATAGTGGAGGGCCTAGCTGATGCTGGCATGAATCAGTGAGGCAGGAGAGGAAAAAGATGGGGCTTGGGGCAGATAGGTAGATGAGGGCACCCAGCAGACCCTCCTTCCCTACCTTTCTCTACCCTGAGCATGCCAGAGGGCTTATGTTTTCAGCACTTCTAACTTATTTTGGATTGGTTTTCAAGGATAACCCTGTAACATGCCTCTCCTTTTTCAGGGTTCTAGAACATGCCCTTGGGCCTGTGTTTCTTCAGCTCTGATAGGCTGACAACCAACTTTCGAGAATCTTCCATCAGTTGAAGAATCTAGACAGATACACACACACACACACACACACACACACACACACACACACACACACACACACACGAAGCCATACATATGCCATTCAAGAAGGTCCCCTAAGTGGCGGAATGTGTGATGAAGGGAAGTATGAAGAAGTGCCTGAGAGGTCCAGCTGGGGTCAGACTCAGAATTAGCCTAGGGCAGTGGTTGTGAACCTATGGCACATGTGTCGCTTTTCTTTTAAGACAAAAGATGTTGCTGTATGAATTATTTCTTCTAAACTAAAACCTCAATATTTAGGTTTAATTGTAGTGTTGGCACTTTGTGATAAATAACTGGGTTTTGGGTTGCAGCTCGGGCACCCTGTCTCTAAAAGGTTTGTGGTCACTGGCCTAGGCCCTAGGCTCTGGTCCTGACTCTTCCCTTTCTTGCTTATGTGACTTGAGTAAACTAGAGCCCTGAATTAGTCAGTTTTTTGTCTCTGTGATAAAATACCTAAGAAAAACAACCTAAAGGAGGAAAGATTCATTTTAGCTTGTGGTTTCAGTCCATGGCCGATCAACTCCCTTGCTTCTAGGCCTGTGGTGAGACAGAAACAGCATGACAGAAGTGTATGGAGGAAGAAAGCTGCTTCTCTCATGGCAGCTGGGGAGCAGAGAGGGTGAGAGAGTCAGAGAGCCAGCAAGGAGGGGACCAGGGACAAGTTATACCCTTCCAAGGCATGGCCCCACTGACCTACTTCCTCTAACTGGGCCTCACCTCCTAATCACCCATCCAGCTATGCACATTGATGAGGTCAGCACCTTTAGGGTCCAGTCACCTCTCTAAGCCCCAGTGAACACTGCGGTGCTCCAATCAAACCATCAACACATGAGTCTTTGGTGGGTACTTCATATTTAAACCACAACACACTCATATTCCCTGTTCCTCAAGCCTCACAAGGTTGTCTTAGGATCTAATGATTTCACTAATATGGAAGTGCTTTATAAAGTATAAAACACGGCAGTGATGACAGGTACTATTTGGGAAAGCTTACCACATGCATAGAACAAAGAAAAAAAGAGATTTTACAGTATGCTGGATGGAGTGGGTGGGGATGAGACATTTACTATCATTCTAGCAGGAAATCTTTACCAAGTATCTGCTGTATTCCCAACCCCGTGGTGAGCACTTTCATGTGGTTTTTTTTATTTATACCTGCTGAGCTGACAGAATTCTTGGTTCAAACTAATGACATATCTTGCCCCCAGGGGCAAAAACTAAATGGTAGAGATGAAACTAGAATTCAGGAGTGCCGGACTCCAAAACCCACTGTCTTCCTCCCACACAGGGTAGGGAGTATCTGCACATTACTTTTGTTACTGTTGTTGGAATCAAACCAAACTACCCTTTTGCCACCTGGTTGTCATTAGACCCTCCCCTGGCAGGCTGCATGGTGTGAGGGCATCTTCAGAAGACTTCTGGTGAAGGTTTCTCTGCGTTGACTGAGAACCTAGGCACCTAGGGCCTTCTTAAGAGTGTTAATAATACTTAATAACCATGGCAGAGAAAGGTCAGCCTCTGGGTGTTGTGCCAATAGGAGATAAACCTGCCCTGAAACATCTGTTCTCTGTTATTGTTGTGCAGACGAGCTGTAGTGTCTTCTGATTAGTTCATGAATTAAGTGGAGGGGCGGCAGTAAAACAGACTGATGCTCCCATCTCTACTGCACCTCTGGGACTGGGGTGGGCCAGAGCGCCAGGTGTGGGGGAGCTGTAAGCCCCTGACGCAGGAGGGAGGGAGGACTGTGTCTGCCTGCTCAGGGGAAGCTGAGTTCTTCCTACCTACCTGCTAGGCTTTGGAGCAGAGGTGTTGGAGTGCGCCCTTTTTGCCTGACCTCTATAGATAGCAGTCTCTGATTGGGAGTCTTCATGCAGGGGACAAGCCTCATCTCTAGTCCTGTCTCTGTCCCAAAGGCAAGGGATCCCTGCATGCTACTGAAGGGGAATTAGGCAGTGTTAGTGATCTATCGCTGTGTAACAAATTCTCCCCAAGTTTAGCAGCTTAAAACAACAACCATTTGTTATCTCCCACAGCTTCTGACGGGGAGGAATCTGGGAGCTGCTTAAAGGTCCTTTCTGGCTCCGGATCTCTCTCAAGGCTGCAGTTGAGTTGGCTGAGGCTGCTGTTGATTCAAGGCCCCAGGGAGGTAGAACATCCATTTCCAAGCTCACTCATGTGATGGTTGACCAGGCCTTAGCACCTTGCCGGCTGTGAGCTGGATGCTGTAACACCCGACTATGCAGATCTATAGGGCTGCTCACAACAGGGCAGCTTGCTTTTGCCAGAGCCCTCGGGGTGTGTGCATGTGGGAGGGGAGACAATGAGAAGGAAACGGCAGTCTCAGAAGCGGCATCCCACTGTCTCCTCACTTCTTTCACGTGCCACTGGTCAGCTCCATACATGTGAAGGGAACTTGAGATGAGTGTGAATACCACGATGCTAAGATCACCACGGCCATCTCAGGCCTGGCAGGACCCTGTGCTCTGTGCGGTGGTCATAGAGACAGGTCTGTCACCTGGAGGCCTGCCCTCCAGTTCTAAAAATACTATGAAGACTTTGCCACTAGTACCTTTCGAGATGAAGTTCAGGTTTCCTTATATGGCTTACAAGGCCCTTCACAGTTTCCTCCCCCCAGTACTTCCAGCCTCATTTTCTGTCCTTTTCTCCAGTCACTCCAAATTCCGGCTACACAGACGATTTGTTTTCATTCCTCTGTGCCCATAGACCTGCTGTTTCCCTTCTCCAGACAGTAGATTTCTATGTCACAACCCAGTTTTGTGATCTCCTTTGTGAAACTTTCCTAGGCAACTCCCCAGAAAGCAGAGGGCTTTGCGATCACTCCAGAAACACTTGGTACCTCTCTACAGTGACAGTGTACTCTTCGTTCAGCATGTACGAACCAGTGCTTCCTGTGTGTGGCAGGCTGTGTGCTGGGCTGCAGACACGGCAGGGGATACAATGGATACAAGTCCTGCCCCAAAGATTTGTACTGTGGGGGGCTGCAGAAAAACAGATGTGCCAGACCTGTGGAGTGTGTTAGTGCTGATGAGTGCTATGGACAAAATGGTAAAGTAGAGCAGAGTGAGGGTGAGTGGTACTGACTGAAGGGAAGGCCACTTCCTACTCTGTACTCAGGAAACGCTTTACTGCTGTGACGTAGGGCAGAGGCAGCAAGTGAGGCATTGAATTAGGGAGCTATGTGGGGACAGTGTCATTGCAGTCATGTGTTACTTAGTGATGGAGTATGTTCTGAGATGTGCTTGTTAGGTAATATTGTCATTGTACTAATGTTAAGACTGTACTTACTACCCAAACCTAGCTTATGCACACATACACACACACAAATATATACCTTGGCCATATGTCGTGTATACTTGTGTGTGTGTGTGTTGTGTACATATCTATGTGTAATATAGCCTGTTGCTCCTAGGGCTATAGTGAACAAAACAACATAAGATTAAGTCAGCCATAGGAGGAATTGATGCAATCAAGAGACCCAGGGAACACAAGATGTAAATGGCTTCTGCCAGAATACTCAGCACATTGTTTTATAGGAAACATTTTTAATAAGTAGAAGGTGTACACTCTGGAATAGTGATCTAAAATTTTAGTAGATACATAAACTAGTAACATAATCATTTATTTTCATGATCAATATTATGTACTGTTCATAGTTGTGTGTGCTGAACTTTGGTGTGACTGGCAGCACAGTGATCTTGTGTATACTGGCATCCCCACAAACACGTGAGCAGTGTGTTGTGCTGTGACATCACAAGGGCTGTGAGGTCACTAGTCGCAGGAATTTTTCTACTCTGTTGGAATTTTATGGGACCTCCATGGGACTGTTGTTGGTTGATAACAAAATGTCTTACTGGTGCATAACTGTGGCTGCTTTTGTTTCTACCAAAGTCTGTTCCCCTCAAGGGCACAAGCCCTGAAGACATTGAATTTGTGCACTCTGCAGCCTGCTGCTGAGCACAGTGGCATTTGGCAGAAGCCGGTGGGCGATGAGTGTCATTTTGATGTGCAGGAGCAAAGAAGGTTGGCGTGAGGCAGGATTGGACACTCACTGAACCTCCAGACCCTGGGTTGGCTGACGGGGAGAGAAAACAAGAGCAGATAAATATATTTGGAGGATTACAGACTCACTTTGTATACATTCCTATGTTTTATAGACAGGGATGAGATGAAAGTAAACTTAAATCAAGACTTTAGTCTGTATTTAATGATACCGTTATTAGTCTACATTTGGCAATGCGTCCCCAGACATGAAGTTTTAACATCGGCCTTTCGTACACTAAATTACCTTTTGGATCTGCCAGCTCTAGTGATAAATAAAGTGAAAGTCAACCTCATTACCATCAAATTCATGGAGTGGGTTAACATTTGGTAGATTTAACCAGTTCTGGATGCTGAGAAATGAAGGCATGAGATGACAGGTTTTGGTGAGAATCTGAGGCAGGAGTTCCTTTGCAGCCACGTTCATTACATAGAGCTGCATGAGCACCTTCATTAAATCAGTAGGACCCCAGCTACCTCCGCATCCCTGAAGCAGGGCAGGCCGTGGATGCCTTTGCATGGCTCAAGCAATTCTGAAGTACTAGACTCTAAGGAGGCAGGGGTAGGAAGAAGAGCTGACTCAGAAGAGGGGGTATGAGATACTTTTGTGAATCAAGAAGGCCAAGAAAGGGTGATTCTCACAGACTCTGGGATGTGTTCCACATCTCAGGTCCTTTCTCTTGCTGGGCTCCCGGGGAACCCTGGTCAGTGGTAAGTGCTGGTTTTATGGGAAAGGTGCATAAAGACCTCATTTGTGTGTTCCTTTGAGAAAGGAGTGATTTCCCTGACATGGTTCCTCCTGGTCCCATGGAGGTGGGAGTCCTGACAGACAGGAGGGACCAGCTCCTCTTGGAGGAGGCGGCACATAGGCTTCACGTAAGCCAGGAGGAAAGAGGGTGAAGAGAGACACTTTCAAGACCCTGTCTCTCCTCACCCCGAAAAGCCCATGCACTGTACGTTGGTCAGGAGACAGGCAAAGTCCAGCTGAGCGGGTGGGTGTGTGGAGAAGGGAGAATGTTTCTGGAAGACATCTACTTTAAATTTTGAGTACCCTGGTTGGGGTATTGGAGGAAGAGAGTAAGTTGGGCAAGTCATCAGCTGACTGCTAGCCTGGGGCACAGAAATCTGATGTTCTGTGTTGGCATCCAGACCATTCCTAAACAAAGAAATGGCTGCATTTTCCAGTAGAAGGAACCTGGGCTCAGAAGCCACACTGATCTAGATTTTTTTTTTTTTTAGTGATGAAATTAATCAGGTGACTTACAGACTCTGTTTTCTTTACCATCATCTGTAAAATAGTAATAGTAGTACACACTATTTAGGGCAGAAAATGTTGATTTTCCTTTTTCCTCTAAATCATAAAACTGGATTCTTCTTCAAATCAAATACTTGCTTCTCTCCCTCCCTCATTGTTTCCTTTCTTCCAGCTACCCAGCTAGCAATATTCTTAGCACATAAAAGGTGATACACTCTACAGAAGATTGTGATATACTAGTCAGAGTGTTGGTAGAAGGAGAAAAAATCTGATATTTTAGTTTTAATTTCTCAACACATCCATTATGTATCTTTGAGATGTTCTAGGCTTCTGAATACTAATCTATAAAATGGGAATGATACTATTTTACTATTATATTCAGTATTTTGGGAAGATACAAATGATTAAGTTGTATGAAAATACCTTGGAAACTATCAAGCAATACTTTTTTAACTTTAAATTTTTTTAACTTTAAAATTATTTTAATTGTTATAAAACACACATAACATAAACTTTGCCATCTTAACTGTTTTGAAGTGTACAATTCAGTAGTATTAAATACATTTATGTTGTGCTACCATCACCACATCACCATCTATCTCTTATCTTGAAAAACTGAAATGCCATGCTATTAAAAATAACTTCCCATTGCTCCTATCCCCAAGTGTCTGAAAACCACTATCCTACTTTCTTTCTCTAGAGTTTGACAGTTCTGTATCCCTTATGCAAGTGAAGTCATACAATATTTGTCATTTTGGGACTGGCTTGTTTCACTTAGCATAATGACCTTGAGGTTCATCCATGTTTTAGCATGTGTCAAGATTTTCTTCCATTGTAACACTGAATAATATTTCATTCATCTGGTGATGGACATAGGGCTTCTCCTACTTTATGCCTTTTTGTGATTAATGCTGCCATTAACATGGATATACCTTGAGAATTATTATGCTAAGTGAAATAAGCCAGTCTGAAAATGATAAATGCTGTATGGTTCTACTCAATATCAGTTTGAGACCCTGCTTTGATTCTTTTGCATATATACCCAAACATGGCATTACTGGGTCATACAGTAATTCTAATTTTTCTTAGGAGCCACCATCCTGTTTTTCATCGTGGCTGAACCACTTGACAATCCTACGAACAGTGTATGAGGCTTCCAATTCTCCATTTCCTCGCCAACATTTCTTGTGCTTGTTTCTTGTTTTTTGTTTTTTCTGTTTCTTGGTTTTTTTTTTTGTTGTTGTTGTTCTTATTTCTGGTTTTTGTTTTTGGTATTTTTTGTAGTGGATCCTAATGGGTATGAGATGTAGACACAATGCTAGTCATTTGTACAGGAAATTGATTTAATGATAGCTCACCTTCAAAGCAGAAAAGGAAGAGGGATTTTAAGCAGAATTCTTGGGCTAGGTCCATTCCTGGAAGAAGTCAAGGTTGAGGCTCTGACACGAGTGTGTACTCTGCAGGCCAGAAGATGGTGACACCTCGTGAGAAATGCCTGATGCTTTGACGGAGTGGGGTCCATGTGCCTGCAGGGTCACTGGAGGACTGTGTGAGAGTCAGCCTTTGAGCCAGGCCTTGAAGACTAATTTTAGAGCACAGTGATTGTGGAGGTGGAGTGAGGGTGGCAAGCGAGGTGGCCTATGGAAACAGCATAACTGAAGATACTGCTCCAAAGCCTGTTCAAAGAGTGCTGTTCCAGCATGGGCCCTGGGCTAGCGGTGTCAACAGCTTCTGAGAACTTGTGAGAAACGGGTGCCACTCTGGGCCCCTACTGAAT
>PVJO010022689.1:0-27471 GCA_004026905.1 Hystrix cristata | reverse complement strand
CTTTCACTTATATATTGATATAGATCATTTGTGCTGATTATAACATTGCAAAGTTATCAGACTGTGTTACTGCAAATATGATTTTCCCTGCAAAGCAAATTAAAAAGAAAACAAAATAAAGCATATCCTTATCTATCTACCTTAGCACTATTTTAAACTTTAATTTACAGAGTGTTAATGACAGTGGTAAAAGCATCAATTAAAACACTGGTGATTTGCTTCTATATAGAGATACAGCCTAAGATACCACAAATAGATTTAGAGTATTTAGGATGAGAAAAACTCCTAGAACAAAAAGCAATGCTTCTATTCATATTTTAAACTCATTTGGATGAAAGAGGTTTTTAGTTCTCTGAAATATAAACATTATAATATTGGATTTTAGTAGAAAGGGCACACACAAACTTTGGCCTCAGAAGATTTAAATGAAAGTATGCTGTATCGCTTACCAGCTGAGCAACCTTAAATAACTCATTCATTTCTGAGATTCAGGGTATTCTACAAAATTCGCTTAATAAAAAATAAGTCCTGATATCAACTAAGGTACTCCAGTTAATTTAGAGTTGACCAGAAAAGACAGGGATGAGACCAGTAGAGCTATACACTCCTTGTTTTCTCTGCCACTTATGACCACTGTCAGCAGCTATGCCTACCCCTCCTTTCCCTCGCCGCTCTTCTGCCATTTTTCATCATCATATGAGTAAATGAATGATCATAAAACATGCAGGTAATATTCCTTAAAGCTCAAGTAAATGTATTAGCACATCTAGCACCACTACTCCCCAAGCTACTGGATTCTATAAAACCCGTCTCCAATTCCAAAATACCTGTATGATTTCTGTTCTTCTGAAACTCTCTCCTTCTTCTGCTCTAGATGAAGATTATATGTGCAATTACATTTTTGTATTTTTTGAAATGAATCAAATTGATGGGTTGTATGGGCAGCATGGGAGAGACAGGCACCCAACACTGCAGATAGAATGTTTATGTAGAATTCACTGGCCAAATCACAAGGCTACAAAGGAAATGGACATGCAGTGTAGCTGTATGACCAGGCGGAAAAGAAAATGGGATTCAGTGAGCATATAGTAATCTAAGTTATAACCCTCCATTTTCAGCAACAAATATCAGTTTCCCCCGTTACTTGTCTCCCTCCCCCACACATACACCCATGTATGTGCTCATCTCCCAAAAAGGATCACTCAAAGTCTATGCTCCCATTGCAAGATCAGGACCTCTGGGTAAGGTGCAAGTTCCTCCCATAGGATCCTGTTTGGCTTCTTGTGACCTACAGACCCTCCAAAATACAATGCATTTACAACATATAAGTGAAATGAATAGCAGTAGTTCTCAATAAATAGTGCAAGAGTGGGAGAAAACTGTTACAAGTCCAGAGTAAATTTGAAATCCTGCTACGTAGATCTTGTAATGACTCCAACAATCTCCATGCCCTTCTGCAGGAAGAATTTGTCTTTTGTGATGATATCTGGGCGTATTCACCTTCTAAAAGTTCCCGCTCAGTCACTATTGTATTTCTCACATTTGAGATGTAGAAAGGAGTACATTAGTTCTGTGGAGGCTTTTTTGTGGATTGAATTATAGCCTTCCCAGATTTTGCATGTTGATGTATATCAGAATGTGACTGTATTAGAAGGCAGGGGCTCTCACAGGAAATTTAGTTAAAATCAGGTCATTAGGTTTGGCCTTGATCCACTAGGACTCTGGTACTTATAAAATAGAAGAATTTTGGCCACAAATGAGTAAACCAGAAGGGAATACCATGCTAAGCTAAATGTTTGTCTTTAGTCTGTTCTCGCTGCTGTAACGAAATACCTTAGCTTGGTAATGTACAAACAGTGGAAATACATCCCTCATTCTTGGAAGCCAGGAAGTCTCACGGCAGATTTGCTGCCTGATGAAGGTTTGTTCCTCGCAGAGGCTTTCTTTTCCTTTTTCTCACATGCGAGCTTGATTCTACCTCTTTCACAAGGGTACTAATCCCATTCTTGAGCACGGAATCTTCATGATTTCTTACTTTCCAAAGTCCTCACCTCTTAACACTATAGCATTGGAATGAAGTTTTCATTCATTAATTTGGTGAGGCAGACACAAAAATGCAGACCACTGCAGTGGTTTTCAACAAGCCAAAGCGAGGTCTTAGAAGAAATTAACATGGCAGACACCCAACCTCAAATTTAACCTAGAGAATTATGAGAAAATAAATGTACATTGGTTAGGTCATTGAGTTTGTGATACTCTGTCCCTGCAGTCCCGCCAAACCAAAACAGGGCTGCACTGCCTTCACGGGCCCCTTCCGGGTCAAAACTTTTTTAAAGACAAGGACCAAGTGTTGCCGCACTTGTTTTCTAAATGATGAGAACTGGGAATTCCTTGAGGCAATACAAAGGTCTGTTTCAGAAGCTCCGTGATTTTCTGATCAATTTTCAGTTTTCTCATGTGCCAGTAATTATGAGATTCCCTGAAACATAGCTTTTAAATCCACTCTGTATCTTTGTTTCTATACCACGACAGTTTTTCTTTACTTCCCAATGTCATGACAGTTATTTTGAGGCTGTTTTAAAGACTTCTTTCATTATTGAGGCTACTGTTGTGAAATTTCTGAAGAAGGCTTCTGTTCACTTTTTAAACGAGTTATTTGGCTTTATTTCAGTATGGTTATTCATACGTAGTCTTTGGAGGGTCTGTGTGTCCTGAATATCTTCTTGTGCTCAGTTGAATGTATCTGTGGTGCGTGTGTGTGTGAATTTGTAAAAGGAACACATAAGATTATAATGGATATATAGGAACTTACATGTAGAGATAGAGGAATATATTTAAATATTTGTTTCTTTAGAACAATCAAAATTGATAATTTAACATAGTGCAATTATTTTTATAATTCTATGGATCCTTTCCATGCCTTATTATGAATTATTTTACTATATCTGACTCCCAAAGATATTATTCTATTCCTCTAAAAATCTATATTTTAAAAATTATACTTTTAGAAAATCAATTCATTTAATATTTATTTTTCTGTCTAGTGTTAAGTACTGGTCAAGATACTTTTTTTTTTTTTTACCATATGGATTTTTAATAGCTTCACTGCCTTTTTGGGAGGAGACTACACTTTTCTTAAGGCACTGAAATATTTTTTGGTCACATATCAGGTCACTAGCCACATTTATTTTTCTGATCTCTTTTGTTCTGTCCCATTTACATTTTATTTATCCTTCCACCAAAGCTACAATATCTGAATTACTGCACCTTACAAATGCTCTATCAAGTTATGTCAGCCTTTTAGCCTTATTTTGCTTCCAGATTGTGATGGCTATTATTGGTCATTTACATTTCCATATGAGTTAAAAAAATAGCTTGTCTGCTTCAGCAAATAAGCTTATTTGGATTTTAAGTTGATTTCTGTAAATATTCTGTGAATATTTTGCATATTTCAGCTACATTTATTTCTAGTTATTTAGTTTTTTGGAAGTGACATTTATATGCATCATTTTATTTTTTCTAGCTCTTTGCTGCTTGAATTTAGAAATACAATTTTTTGTAATATGACCTTATATTTAATGGTTTTGCTAAATTTAACTAGTAATTTATTACTAGCAATAATAGCAGCTAATATCAAATTTTCAATTTTATTCTATTTCCTGTATTCTATTTTACTATATATAATGTGGTATCAATAATAACCATTCTTAGACTTTTTTGGATTTTTCTATGTGAATAATTAATGTCATCTATAATAATTTATCCCTTTACAACTCTAATAAAGACAACAAGTCTACATATCAAGCAGAATTAGATATATTAGAGCAAGTGAGCTAAGAAAAAAGTTTAAAGCAAAAATTAAAAACAGAAATTAACAAAAAATAGAGTGAAATTTGTTGATTTGTTTCAGAAAATAAACGTAAGCAAAAATTATTTCAAAAGTGAAGAATAATTTACAAGTTATGCAAAGGAAAATAAACTCAAAGGTTAAGTAGAACATTAAAGAACAGCAAAAAAAAAAATCAAGAAAACAATACAACATAAGAATTAAAAAACATCATACAGAAAGTAGAGGTCATGGAAAGGTAAGAAATATGTCCGTGCTGTTGAAGTTCTTGAATAAGACTGACCAAACAGTGGAGCATGAGTTAAAAATGTTCCAGAAATTGAAAGGTCCTGAATCTATGCACTGAAAGACTATAACTGACAAGAAATATATGGTGAATATTTAAATTCAAAAATATTATAGTAAAAGATGAATTGCTATTAATCTCCCTCAAAATACCTACCCTCACTTCAAAAATGCTTATTCCATTTTTCCTGCCACTTTCTGAAGCACTTCTAGATGTCTTCTTTCATGTCTTCAATTGTGCTGTCCTTGCTGCTTAGACAATCTGAATTGATTCAAAATGTTTACTTCTCATGGTCTTTTTTACTTTGGGGCACAGCCAGAAGTTGCACAGTGCAAGACCTGGTGAGTAAGGTAGATAAGGATCTGCACTAAACATTTTATGAGCCTGCCTTTCCATTGGATGGCACTTGGGCAGTAATTTTTTCTGATTTTTGATGATTTTTACCTTGTAAAGACATTCATGAAGGAAGGCTTTAGAACTGTTTCAAAAAGTGGCTGTGTGGAAAGCAAAAGGGAACGTTTTGAGGGGGGTAAATGGCAATGTTTTTACTGTAATAAATTTTTAAAATTTATGTTCACTGTATATTTTGATCACCCCATATAGCTTACAGAGGAAAAACAAGTAGAATTGCATCAGACTTTTCAAAATCAACAAAAATCCCACAATTATTCATTATAGAAATGATTCAAACAAATAGGAACTAGGGTAGTCTCTTCGGTATACTTTAGTCTAAAGTCCAGGATATTATTTAATAGGGAAGCATCTCAATTAAACAGGGAACACACAATTACTATAGAGAAAAAGTTTTCAGAGAAAATTCATTCCAGAAAGAATAATTATTTTTGAAGAACTTCTGTTTGTTTTGGTAATAATTTAGGTAAAATTATTAATAAGAGAATGCTATCTACTGAAAAACATAAGAATATTGTAATAATGGAAGAATGAAGGAATACTGATCAATTCTATTGAGGAAGCTTTTAAAGCAATCCCTAACTTATTCTCTGAAATTAGTAATTCCTCTGGAATGTCATTAAATCAAACACAAACAGAAGGAAACTAAATTTTATTGTGTTGTGCTTATTTTGAAGTCTAGAAGGCAGATGCTATGAACCTAAAAACTAATGACCAACTTATTTTTGGCAGCTCGATCCATCCCCAAAGTTATGTATTGTGGAGTCATAACCGTAAAAGCACATACATTTGAATGTTTGACTTAGTACATAAGAACCTTCCCCACTTAACAGTCTGTCCCATCCGTCACTCGGACAGAGCATTTGTGTGAGTTCTGACTATCCCGAGTGGTGCATGGGCAGGTGTCATGTCAACCAGTCAATTCTTGTTTTCATAATATACACTTGTATGTCTGTTTATTTGTTTTATATGGGCTATTTTTTGCATACTTTTTTATTTAGAAGACTTTATTTAGCAAGAGAATGCTAATGTTTGTTTCTAGTGAAATCTAATAATCAGTTCTGGTTATTTTCATGTTTTTTTTTTTTTTTTGTTAAAAGTAACCTATAATTTTGTGCTAAAATCTACTAAAAAACTCTTATCAGAAATACATTACATATAATTTTTATGCTTCTCCAGAACTCAGTGATATTATTTTACAATACAAAACAGACACCTTTGGGCCACTGAGACTGACTAGGAAGAGCCAAATGATCTGCAAAAGAAAAACTGAAAAAGGGAGAAATGTCAGCATACCAGAGAGGAAAAGTCTGCATTACGAAATGGAAAGACAAAAAAGATGTCTCCTTATTGGCAGCTGTCCATAATACAGTAATGGTAGAACTCAAAAGAAGAAATGAAACTGGAACAATTCCAGTAGCACTGAATGATCATGACAGTTCAATGGGTGGTGGTGACAGAGTTGACCAACATCTAACAAGCTACCCTGTAATCAAAAAGTGAGGGAAATATTATAAAATATTTATGCACCTTCTGGATGAAACAATATGGAACTCGTTTATTATTTTTTCAAAATGAGGTATTTCAAAGAGTAATGTTCAGTTTAGGGCTAATAGATCACATAATTTAAAAATATGAGACAGGAAAATGCCAACCAGGACTTCCATCATCGATATCTTCATGATTATGCTTAATGGGTAGATGTTTTATTGAAATGACACCAGTCAGAGAAAAGAAGGAAAGCCTGACATGACAGTGTAAAGTATGTTGTTCAAAGAAAGACAACAATGCAAAAAGAATTCAGAAACTACATACTACTGTCCAGATTATAATGTTGCATTATGTATTGAATGTTTTAAGATATACAAGAAGAATTGAATAAATTTGATAAAATTGTTTTTATATTTCCCATTATATTATCTTATACAACTAATGAAAAATATTCAATTTTTGGCCATTCTGTATGTAATAATTGGACTGGTAAGTGGCTAAAGGTTAAGATGTTTATAAAAGGGTTGTCTCTTATTCCTTGCGGCACAAGTAGCTTCTTTATTGTCACTGAAGGAAAATTCCCTTCCTCACCACAGCCAGCACAGTGCCTCACAGCCAGCAAAGTTAGCTGGGGCTTGATGAGCTCATGTGCACAAAATGTCACAAGACCATTATTAGTCGTCCCTGAATTATAGCATGTGTGTGTGAGGGCATAAGTACACAGGGCGGGAGGGATGAATTTAGAAATGACTGCAGTGTTTTCAAATGTTCCTGTCAATGAGAGACAAAACCTGAGAGATGGATGGCAGCTATTCCTTTTCAAGGAGGCTTTGGGGGGGGAACCTGTATTATGTTATTTGATAGTTTATATTAAGAAAATAACTCAGAAGAAAATTTTGATGATTTGATTTATTTTCTACAGTTTTCTCCTTCATAAGTATTTTTGCATTTAAGCAAATCCTTTTTCCTGTTGCTGGGGAAAAATGCCTAACCTACACAATTTAAAAGAGAAAAGGTTTGTTTTGGCTCATGATTTCAAGGGTTTTGGTGCATAGCTTGCTGGTTCTAAGGCACAAGCACCATGGTAGAAGGCATGCAAAGAAAGGCTTTTCATCATGGTCGCCAGGAAACAGAGAGAGAAAGCAAGCAGAGAGCCAGAGAAAAGGAGAGCTTGGGGACAAGAGTGCAGCTTATAGACTAGACCTTAATCCCTCACAGCGCGTTCAGGGATGAACTCACCAACAGACTCATAACTGTGTCTGCATGATCTAATATGCCTTCCAGAAACTCTACTTCTAAACACATGAGCCTTTAGGGGGACATCTTTTATCCACTTTAACAGAGACAGTGCTATTTTCTGATGTTTCTATGCATGGTTTGAAACTGGGAGAGAGGAAAAAGTAAGAACACTCATGCAGTATGACTATGAAAGATAAACAAAAATTGTCAAAGTGTCATAAAAAGAAGTAGATTAAGAATGGAAGAACAGTAACGACTCTCAGTTTTATACCAGCAATCCTAGTACCTGCCACAGGAGGCGGAATAAAAGAGAGGCAGGGACCAAAAAAGTGGTAAAATGTATTTCATCAATAAATAACGGGAAAAAAATTTAGTGGTACAATCTAGCCAATCATGTATTTAATAAATGAAAATTAAGTTATTCAATTTTAAAGTATTTTGTTGGTTAATCTGTATGCATATGATAAGGAGAGAAAATAAGAGTTAGCTTGTCTTTAAAACCCAAATAATCGTTTAAATCTTTTTGCTACTAATGATTATTCTTAAAGACATTCTGTGTTCTAATAGAGGAGTCAAGAAGTCAAATACACATTTTAACAAAGTCTAAAAGCCATCTCTTTCCCTATTCCCTCTCTCCCCCTCTTCCTTCTTCCTTCCTTGGATCCATCATTTCTTTCTTTTTCCTTCCTTCCTTCCATCCTTCGTTCCTAACTTCTTCCCTTCCTTCCCACTTCCTCCTTCCCTCCCTCCCTTTTCCTTCCTTCCTTCTATTTTACTTCTTTTCTTTTTTCTTCCTTCGTTTCTTCTTTCCTTCTATACTTACTTATTTCCTTTCCATTCCTATAGATCTGTATGAGGATAAAGCATGCATTTCATTTTATATTTCTGTTTGAAGAAAAATTAAGTATTGCGACCTATTTCATGACTGGATGTCTTAGTTACTTTTCTTGTTGCTTAGACAAAAAAATGTGACATCCAAAGTTAAAGGAGGAATGGTTTACTGTAGCTGATTGTTTACTGAAATTTCAATGCATAATTGGCTGGCTCCAAGGCAGGGTGGCATGGCAAAGGAGAAAAAGTGCATGGCAGGCAGAAGGCAGGAGGCAGTGAAGTAGCAAGCACTAAGTGACCAGTGACAATACCAGCCCTTTTTCTGTCCCTTATATTCTACCCAGGATACATACATTTGGGGCAGGGAGCCCTCACTCTCAGGGTGGGCCTTCTCATTAACTGGACTCAGAACTATGCCAAACCAATTAGTGGACTAATTTAGTAATCACACACCCTTAATCCACACTCTAGATCCAGCCACCTCTGAAAAGCTCCATCTATGACTGTGTGAAGCTTTGGGGGGCCATCTAGACACAAGGCATAACACTGGATAATTGAAAGGACAAGTGAATAATGTTCTAGACAATGAAGACAAAACTGTGCATAGAAATAAGATCCTTAACCTTATGGAACTTACATTTTGATTTAAAATCTAGAAAATAAACAAAAGTCTATGTTTACAAAATCATTTCTGCTGGTTGTAAGTACGAGGGAGATTGTGATGTCCCTTGCTTTGCTCTTGCTCTCCAGGATTGCTTTTGCTACTCTGGCTCCATGTAGATTTGGGGGTTATTTTCTCTTGTTCTGTGAGAAATGCTGTTTTGATTGGGATTGCATTAAATCGGTGTGTAAGTTTTGGAAGTATAGACATTTTGACTATATTGGTTCTGCCTATCCAAGAACAGGGGATATCTTTCCATTGTCTGATGTTTCTTCAATCTCCTTTTTTCAGAGTACTGTAGCTTTCATTACAGAAATCTTTCACTTCTTTGGTTAAGTTAATCCCTGAGTGCTCAATTTTTCTTGATACTATTCTAATGACTTTCCTCCATAAATTATTCGTCAGTGAATTCATTATTCTTATATAGGAACACTACTGATTTTTTGTGATTTTGTATCCTGCTGAATTTAGTTATTAATTCTAGGAGTCTTTTAGTAGAAAGTTCTGAGTCTGATATGTAGAGGATCATGCCATCTGCAAATAATGATAACTTGAATCTGGCTTTTCCTACACATATCCCTTTAATTTCTTTCTTTCACATGAATGCTCTATCTAATAGTTTGAGAACTATCTTGATTAGGAATGGTGATGCTGGACATTCTTGTGTTGTTTCTGATTTTAAAGGGAAAACTTTCAGTTTTTCCACACTTAAAATGATGTTGGCAGGGAGCATCACAATGTTGGGTTTCAAGTTATATTAGCTACAGTGATAAAAAATATTATGGTATTGGCACAAAACCCCTACACAACTCAATGGCACAAAATAGAGGATACCAAAAAAAAAAAAAAAATCCAGGCACCTTCAACTATCTGATCTTTGACAATGGGGCCAAAAACATACAATGGAGGAAAGACAGCCTTTTTAATAAATGGTGCTGGGAAAACTGGCTATCCACATGCAGAAGATTGAATGTAGACCTATATCTAGATAATTTTGACCTCTATAGCCAGACTCTAAAATCCAGACAGCTATAATCAAATAGTTAGAAACATAAAGGCAGTTAGAGTCCAACAGTTAAAGAGACAAAGACAAAGAGATTGGTTCTGGGAAGACCCCACGTGATCTGATTAACATAAAGAAAACAAACATCTATATAACCTGGCCCTCAGGCACCCGCCCATAAATATGACTCTGCCAAAAGACAAAGGTCACAGGGCTGAGACAAATTGAGGCAGCGGTGACAGATAAGCACAAGAGCCAATCAGATTCCAAGGGCTGACCCAAGGGAAAAAACCTCAATAAATAGGGGCTACAAGGGAGGGCCTGTGCATATTTCACTTTCAAATACTACCTACTCATCGAATAGCTATCTATCATCTCCCTTTCCCCCTTTCTCACCACTTTTATTTATTAATTTATTTTTATTTTAAACCAAGAACATGTATTGGTACATTCTACATACAATGGTCACATTTTTTAAATGAATTTTCTTCTAAATTAAAAAAAAAAAAAACGGGTGGTAGAGTCTGGGAAGGAGAGTGTTTTTATGAGATAAAATTGAAGTCTTAAGTACAAAATAATGCATGTAACATGATCTACACTTGTCTTCCAACAAGACTGAACTTCATTCCAAGTGAAATTGGAAGCTATCATCTGGCTTTAGAAAAGAAGTTATACAAAATATATTTTAAATATTCTCTCTCAGTAAGTAATAGGCACACATGGTGGGAAGGATGAAAGTAGAAAGCCTGGTTATAGTTTACTACAACAATCCAAGCAACTGTTGTTGGCAGCAGGAATAAAGAGAGTGAACATGTTTGATTAAACTAGAGATTGTATGAGACTACAAAGTCTTGTAGCCAAAAGCTTGGAATCTGGATAAGATTGGCTGGACTTCTTCCTCACTTTAAATTATACTATATTTACAACTCAGAAAACTAATTTAATGTGTTGTCTTTTCTCATTCTTATCACAGGGAGAATAAAAATTTCTAGATGTTTTTGTGAAGATTAATAAAATACTCTGTATTAAGCACATGGAATACTTTCTGAGAAATAGTAAGAATCAAATATACGAGCTACTCATGTTGTCATTTTAAAATCTATAGACTCCTTGACTACATGTGAAAAAAAAGAAAAACAAGAATAAGAAATTAAAGAACATAGAGTAGTGGTGAAGACTCAGCATAATATAGTTTGCAGACACGAGGACCATGTCAGGGTGGTAAGGAAAGTTAAGGTGGGACGTCAGGAGATCTTTTCTAGATGCATTTCATTTATTATACCTGCTGCATTAAGTGAGATTGTCAAAAAGTGTATTTGATATGTGAACATTAGACTTAAGGTAGAAATTATAGCTACAGATATTATAATAAAATAATTTATAAATATTGTATAATGGATTTGGTTAGAAAGTTTCTAGAAAATTTATAGAAAATAATAGAAACCAAGGATACAGCCCAGTATGAAACCATATTTGAGGTAAAGTAGGAGAAGATGATTCAGCAAGGAGACTGACAAAGACATTTTCTATGGCTGAGGATGTAAAAGTCATTAATTTTAAGTTAAATGAAGGATAATTAAAAGGTAATTTGTATCAATATGTGACAGCTTGACCTAAATTCACTGAGGACTGGAAATAAATGCTCTTGCTTTTAAATTTTTAGGGCAACCATAGTAATAATATTTGAGAAGCATGCTACTTTTTTCTAAGAGAAACTATTTTCTATTTCTTATAACAAAAGGTCAACTATGACCTTTAGCTTTATACTCTTTGCCTTACAAAGCCATCAAAATCTCAAATATAGAAATGAAAAGGGCACAGTATATTTTTTTGTATTGTGATCCATCTTTCTCCAGCTGTTGCTTCATCTATTTTACCATTAACTTCTTCTAAATCGTTCACAGAAAAAGCAAAAACTCTGTTTTAGAAAAATTTCAAAATTTTGGAGAAAATAAGAATTTTGTATTCCTAGAATTAATTAATTTGATAAATTAATGTAGTAAGTTAAAAAGACTATATCCAGAGCATATTGTCACAGGATATTATATGCAATGTTCTATTTCTACTACCGGGGAATCATAGTTTTCAATTAAAATTATTACAAACCTTATGAAAATATAATCATTCTTACAGTTCATATTTAATTTCTAAGGATAGTCATTTAGAAGGTTAATATGAATCCAGAAACATATAAGGACTTGGAAAAAAGTAGAAATTGATGAGAAAAGATGGCATGATCCAGAAAACACATGCAAAACGTGTCTACTCTCTTAGCTAAAAGAAGTTGCAGCACACCAACATATATAGCCTCAGAGTTGTCCCAGAAGTTGGTAGCAAAACCAGAATACAGGATTGAGGTGACCCAATCCCATCAATGTAATTTAGGTCTCTCTGCTCATAGCATTTCAAAGAAGTACCACTGTCCACTGGCAAAGAAAATAATTGGGTCCTTTGATAACGATTCTCTAATTGGCCAAATTTTCCTGTGGTTCTGGAACCTTCTGCAAGGCCCATTTATATACTTTCTTTACAATTCAGTTTTAGCAAGGAATCTTGATAAATCATTTTGGTAAGAACTCCTCACCCTCGATATCTGGATCACCCTCAATATCTAGTCAGGTTCCTCTTCCTTTCGATGATTTCTAATAAACTTGGCTTGTTTTCAGTAAGAATCCTGTCGGGGCTATTTAGCCAGAATTCCTCTTACCCTTAATGTTTCTTCTTAGTCATTTTCTGTCCACTCACCCCCACCTTGGTTTTGGTTATAAATGTCCACTGGCCTACACTCTACTCGGATTTGAGCTCCATCTTGCTCTCCCACAGAAAGACTGCCTAGCATTGTTTCCTACAGCTATCACGATGGCCCTGAGAAATGGCTTCCTTATTACGCTAACAAGTGTCATTGAATAATTGGTCTTTAACATCACACAGACCTATGTTTGTAATGTTGATGTATTTGGTAACCATGCAGCATTGAGTTGCTTCCTTGAGATTCTTCCATTTTAAGAGTGATAAGTATTTGTCTTGTACTATACCTGAGAGGATAAAATATTAAATAAACAGTACCCTGACATACAGTAAGCTGTTGATAAGTGTTCGCTATTAATAGTCTACAAAATGAGCAATTTCACTATATTTTACTATTTACATTCAAATAATAATACAACCAACTATTACTCAACCATGTAAGGGGAAGCAAGGACAGATATTTTAGAACTAATGGGTGATATATTCAACATAGGTGCTCAGAAATAATCCTGATCAAACCTATTAAAGTATCATAGAAGTAGAAAATTGTGAGTTGGTCTCACTGTGAATGTAATAAAAGGTTTAAATTCTTCTTAGCAAAACTATATTCCCATATCAACTTGACTATATTTGTCTTAATTTTTTTTTTTACAGACATGAGCCACCACATCAGACCCAGATGTTATGTAAAACTAAAACATTCTTCAAGTGATAAATTTGGTGAAATGATGTGCCCACATTATGAAGAATGATTTCTAACTACTTAATATTTATTATAGCACCTTCTGTTAGAATAGTTAAAATGGGTGATTCTAAATTCCCTATGGGAAATCATCTACAGAGAGGAATAAAACATTACCCATTCTTACAGGGTCTCTAACAGGTAGTAAAAAGCTTTCCATAGGAGATGAAAGAACTCTCACAGAAACTAGACTATTTAAAAGAAGGAGCTATACTTATTCAAAACTAATCTCAATCTCCGAGCATTTTATTTTAGGTAGCTGGTCATATGAAAAACAATAAAAGCATTGGTAAAACTATCTCATTTTCCTAAAATAAAACTGAATATTTTTATTAGTACATGTTTGCAGTACAGAATGTTTACATTCCTTTTGTGGAGTTGGTACATGTACATAACACATCTTAATTTCTTACTTCATCCACTTTCCTTTTCCATTCTCTGCCCTCCCTCCATATCTTGATCTCTTTCCTATTTGAGAAAGACTTATCTCCCTACTTCTTATTATCTATCTTTCATTTTGCTCTTTATAATTTTGGTTCTCATAAGAAAAACAATGCGATATCTAAGCCTGTGTGTCTGATTTATTTCACTTAACATTATGGTCTCAAATTGCATCCATTTTCCTAGGAGTGACTCAGGTTTATTCTTCTTTATGGCACAGGCAGCAGTCTATTGTGTGTAAATGTCACATTTTCTTTATTCAATTGTCTGTTTTAACTCTTTTAAGAAGATAACTAGAGGGGGAATAGCTGGGTCATATGGAATTTCTAGTCTTAGTTTTTTTGAGGAATCTCTATGCTGATTTCCACAGTTGGCTGTACTAGTTTATTTCCACCAACAATTTAGAAGGTTTCTGTTTTTTACCCACAGCCTACCAGTATTTGTTATTATTCAATTTCTTTATGTGGTAAGATGGAATCTTACCACATAAGATGGAATCTTACCACATAAAGAGTTGTTTAAATTTGCATCACTCTAATGGCCAACAATGTTGAGCATTTCTCCACCTATTTATTGGCCACTGTACGTCTTTGAAGTGTCTGTTCATTTCACTTGCTTATTTAAAAAAACAAACAAACTGAATATTGAAAAGTTTATAGATTTAAGTGTCCTGGCTGCTCAAACACTCAGTTTCTACCAATTACAGCCCAAGCATGCATGGGCACCCACAGACTCAGAAGGATTTAATAAATTGCCAGGGCTAATGACCACTTTCTGAGGATATTCCAGAGGACTTGGTCTTTATGAGTCTTGTTGGCCTTTCTAATATCCAAGTTTTCAAGCCAGAAAAAAATACTCATGAGTAGTTGTTACTTTGAATACTCAATAAATTAACCTCTCAAGACTCCTTAAAATTAACATTCCATTAAGCATTAAATGAACCATTCTCGTCTAAATACTGTAATGACTGTTGCCCATCTAATAAATTAACTTACATGTAAGAACTACATATTGCCCCAAATATTAAACAAAGTTTAAATTTTATTTCGTTACTCCTGAAAACTGAACTGCAATAAGTCATAAATATCAGATCACATAAATACTTCAATTATATTACAAACCTTTCAAAATCATGTACTTAATACAAAGGTTACAAACCATTTACACTATTCTAACTGAAAGCAATTACAATGAAAAGTGTTACTTTGATAACAGATTTTCTAATTTTATTATAAAGCTTATAATCATCATAATTCTTATACTTACTGATACTTTTATGGCTCATTGGGTTGTTAGTCAACTTAAAAGACCACAAGAATAAAGAGGAGAGTTTTTTTTTTTAAAGATGAGAGTTTTAATTATTCCTTTCCTTAGAGAAAAGTAGGCTACACTATTTTTTTCTAAGATAAATGTTCAGAAGATACTAATAGATTTTTTCCTTCCCAGCTCAGGGTTGCTTTAGTAATATATTGGGCTAAGTATCTGGATTGTCCCTCTTGGAATCAACAAATTCTAGGATACCAATTTTTTAAAAATATATATTTGCAATGTATTAATTAGCTAGCCAGAAAGAAAGCAGTTCTTAAATCAAATGATTTAGTCAAGATCGGGATGCAGGAAAACCTAGGACAGATTTTGCCACCCTAAGGCCATTTGCTAAGTGACATAATCTTCAGTTTTGGTTTCCGTGGACTTAGGATACATATGAAATAAGAAAGCTCACTCAAGTTGGAGAATATATTGAGAGCATTAAACTGAAACTGGATGTGCAATGTCTATGGAATTTCTCTAATAATGAAAGCAAAAATAAAATCATTTCACAGATGAAAAACAAGAGAAAACCTATTGTTTCCAATGAAATTGTTCAAAAGAACAGAAAAAAATAAAGCCCCTGTGAAGTTAGAATAAGTGAGTCTTCATCAGTTACATGATCGAAATATATATTCTGTGATGCTCTAAGAACTCTTGAAGGAAGGAATTCACTGAAACTGAATTTCTCTGGTGTACTTTGACCCTTTGAAGAAGAATGAGTATCTTGAGAGCAAAGCATCATTGTTCCACAAATCAAAAAATTTCTACAAATAAAGTTTTACGGAAAATAGTGACTACTGGTAAAAAATAAGAGAGCAACCAGGAAAATGGAAATATAAAAGAACCAGGAGTGTATCATGTTCCTCCTCCTGATTTTGAGGGTCTCCTTCTGACTGTCTCAGGTGAGATTGATAGAAGCCACATCTTTGGGCTGTACCTCATCACAGGATTTTCTCAACCTTCCTACAAGTATACAAGGAGAGGTTTCAGGACAAAGAATTCTAGACCAATTTCCTGATTTCAATTTGTGACCCGAACTCCTTTCTCCTCGGTCAATGAAATCGTTTATTTTGTTTTTGTGGCACTGGGATTGAACTCAGGGCCTTGTGCTTTCTAGGCAAGTGCTCTACCACTTGAGCTAAATCTCTACTACTGAAGTTGTTTAAATTCCTCATTATGCTTCTAGAGTGTGGGTTCCAGCTCCCCTTCCTAATTCTGGGTTAGCAAACACCAAGATGATACTTTAGTCATCTTTACTGCTTTGTATTTCTGTCCTATTATCATGGATGAATTTATTCATCTTTTTCTTCAGCACATCCATGGCTTTTTTTTTCTTTTATTTACTGTTATGGCCTGAATTTTTTTCCCCCAAAATTCATATATTCAAACCTTCATCCTCAATGTGCTATCATTTGGAGATAAAGCCTCTGAGAAGTAACCCCAGTGAGGAAGAGCCTTCTCTCCCCAAACACATGCTCCAAGGAAAAGCCCTGTGGGGACACAGCAAGGAACCGCCTCTGTAAACTAGACAGCCAGCACTCACCAGGATCCAACACTGCAGACCCCTTGACCCCGAGCATCAAACCCCAGGGCTGTGAGAAACAAGTTTCTTCTTGACAAGCTTCTCCATCTGTGGTATTTTGTTGTCGCAGCCCAAACTGACAAAGACATATATTTAGCACATTTGAGCAGTGTTGATAGTAAAGGAAGTGTCCTCCTTGCTCAGTTCTTTATTAATCCTTTTTTTTTTGTCAATTCAGTGATGCATAAGCAGAAAAACAACAATAATAAAACTCATACCCGGCCAAGGTGAGAATAGAACTTGGTTACTATCCTAATAGAAATAGAAATTGATTTCTTCTGTAGAAATCGTATTTGCAGTGTGCTTCAAAAATAATTTTACTATTAGTCCAGTCTCTCAGAATGTATCTGAAGGCCAGAATAAAAAAAATGTAAAAGATTCACTCCCTGCTCATAGTCCATATAGATTCTCTATTACGTTTTGTTAAAACAAACTTCTGACCATCACCTGAAAATAGAAAATCAGGTGCAGTATCTTGGTATGTAGTTATGTTCTTATTATCCAATATTGGATAACTTAGTAGAGAATTAACTTATCTCTGTATGGATATTAATGCACTGATTCAATACACATATGTGAAAGCCTGCTATGTGCCAAATTTATATTTCCAGCCCAAACCCTTCCTTCAAATCCAGGCATGTATGGCTTCTGCCTATTGGTCCTTTCAATTTGAAAATGTAAGAGCATCACAATTTAATATGCCTTGAACTGATCTCTTCTCTTTCCACAAGTTCCAGTTTGTATCTTCCTTTGTTCCCAATGATCTCTCATGTTCCATGTTCAGTATGTTGGAAAATGCTCCCAGCAACACTTTTTTTTTTTTTTAAATTCACGCTCAGTGCTATAGACAATTTTAGAAGCCACCAATATACTGTCATGGATTAATGCTTAACCCTACCTACACTACCTCAGCCATACTGATTCCTGTCATTTCTTTTCACCAGGATCTGAAGAGTAATAATCTTAAAACAAGAGATGGTGCTGTTTTTATTTTCACAAATTGTTCTTATTTTTCTTCTTTTTTATTAGTACATGCTTGCAGTACACAATAATTACATTTATTGTAGGGAGTTGGTACATGTACATCTTACTTCTTTTTTTTTTTAAAATTTGTCTCCTAATTGTCCCCTCCCTCCTTGCTCCTTCCAACTTTTGGTCCCCTTCAAGCACAATTTATAATAGCTAAATCTTGGAAACAACCTATATGCCCATCAATAGATAAATGGATATAGAAGATATTTATACAAAACAGAGTGCTACTCTGTCATAAATAAAAATAAACTTGAGTCATTTGTAGGAAAATGGATGCACCTTGAAACCATAATATCGAGTCAGACATGAAAGCTTAAATACTGTATGGTTTCTCTTATATGAGAATCTCTCTTTCTCCATATGTATGTGGAGTAAACTAGAAGATAGATAACCAGGAAGTACAGAGATCTTTTTGAAATGCGGGGGAACATGAGACAGAAGGATTGGGGAAGGAGGAGAGAAGCATGGAAACAAACAGAGACATCAGCTCTTACTTGCAGACTCTCCCAGGTCCCCATCCTCCTCGCCATGCGGCAGTGTGCTTTCAGTCACTCACAAGCCCTTCACCATCTGGCCCAGCACCGCTTATGGGCCCATCTCCCACTACTTCTCTCATACTTACTATATTCAAAGCTACACATGCTTCCTTGATATTCCTTGACTGTGCCAAACACAAGTCCTGCCTTGGTGCTTCTTTTTTTACTAATCCCTCTGGCCAGAACCCTTTCTTCTTGATACCCATACGACTTACTCCCTCACATCTTCAGATACCTGCTTGAATACTTTTTACTCCATGAGAACTTTATTTTTTACGCGTGTATAACTGCATTCCTCCCTGAACTCTTTCTCCTCTTACTTGCTTTTATATTTCCTTGCAACTTTTATGTCTCTCCTTCCTTTTCCTTGTCCATATATTATATATTGTCTTATATAATTATTAATTTGCTATGCCTGTCTTTAATGACTAAACTGAAAATTATGCTGATTCAAATCTTGATTTTCTAGGGGTTTTATTTGGAGGGGGCAGGCTGGGATGAAATGATTGTACATGAATTACTGATCAGTGAATAAATGAGCGATGCCTCAAGAAAAACTGATTTATTTGTAAAATCTTCCATTTATCAAACTCAGATACCATTTGTTACTGAAGACACATTCATCCAAACTGAAAATACACTGAATTTTTACTGAAAATACACTGAATTTTTTAATGAATATTTTCAATTTTTTAGAACTCATTTTCTTATCCACACCTGATATCCACCATCATAGCCTTCTGCCTCAAAGCAGAGATACAAGTGTGGGCAAAGGAAATATTGCCTGGTGTTTGGAACGAGCCACTTATTTAAAAATACTTGTGTTTCCTCCTATATCCAAGACCAAAAACCTTTGCACAATCAAAGGATGATAAAGAAAATCTCCATAGTAAACAAAATTAATTTATCATCCATCTGTAAAGAGTAAAAGTGAGATCAGAGTTTCAATGCATTTTAGAAAAATACTGATATTGTAGCAAAATTTTTACACTATATATTTATATGGCTGCATGCTTAAAGATCTAAATTAAGAAATTAGGTAGAAAATGAACCCAGCTAGCTAGCCTTAACATTTCTTAAACTTCCAGATCTCTAAAGAAGCTAAAGTATTAGAGGTAACACTGCTCAATCACTACACCCAATCTAATTCTCCTAAAACACTTTTGATGGACACTGTCCCAAAACAGAATGGCTTGTCATGATCAGTAATGAATTTCTAAATTCAACCAATCTTCTGAATAAATTTAGAAGAAAAAGAACGGTCCATTTGGCTGTTGGAAATTGAACCTCTGGCAGAATTACCAAGTTAAAAGAAAATTCAGTATAATTCCCAAATTAGAACCCTTAGGACAAAGACAAATCTTCCCATTTCTGAAGATAGTGTATACTTCACAAATATAACTCACAGTTACACTTTTTGTCAGACTTTGATGGCTATGATATTCTTTATCATGTCCAAACTCTTGGATTCTATTTAAAAAAATTTTTTTATATTAGTATTAGAGATAGAACCAAGGGCCTTCACACTGAGCTATGCCCCCATCCCTTTTTATTTTACTCTGATAGAGCGTCTCCGAGTCACTAAGTTGCCCAGAGAGGGCTGTCTTAGCCTTCCAGAGTGCTGGGGTTACAGGCATGTATTACCGGGCTAGCGCTGAATTCCTTTTAATTAGTTTTAACCTATTACTTTTCTTCTGAGATTTTGAAATTGAGGTCCTCTTTGAAACCATTAATTTGTCAGTTCATTTATCCTTTATTCTTTCCTAAAATGATCTATTTCTGAAGGTTTATTAAAGAGTTTTTAGTATGCCGTGAATGCATACTCATTTCTTGAGGTTGTGCTTTCCTTATCATTTTGTTGAAGTGTCAGCCAGGAGGTGGAGGAAGGAGAAAACAGTATCTTGCATAGGCAGAGGCAGCCTATCTTGAAGTTTGTCAGGACACCAGTTGTTTGAGATGAAATCTTATTAACCAGAATCATTTTACAGGTTGGATGGCTGCTTTGCTTTAGCTAAATGTGCACAGACACACACACACACACACACACACACACACTCTCACACACTCATACACCCCTAATAAATTGTATAATTTTGTTACATTCAGACAATAATTTAAATATTTCCCATAAAAATCTGGAAATACAGCATATCTTCACATGAATAAGCAAACTGGACCACCTTACTCTATGGTGATATTTGAAGGGGGCTGAAAAGCAACTTCTCCCTACCTGTCTTTAAATGAAACAAAAAAAATAGAGAAAAAGAGAGAGAGGGATTGTATCATAATCGTTACCTGCTTGACCCTTTTAGCCTTTGAGTTTTCAACTTGTATTCTTGAAATCTACAATCTCAGCTAAGTCTATAGTTAAGGCATTTGTAACAAGAATGTAAACAGAATAATTCAGAAATATTTTATTGCATGCCTGCCAAAATAAGACTGGAGTAAAATTCCTCCATTATCCAGAATATACATTTCTTAAGAATCCCAGATGGAGAACATTTTATATTCAGTTGAATTTTAGCTGAAAGTAAATTTGAAGTCTCCGAATTCAGAGTTGAAAGTAGCAGAGGCAAACTGGAATGCCACACTGATTTATATACTGATCTTTAGGAAACTACAATTTTCACAAGGGATACTAGTCTTAGAATTCTGGCAACCATAAAATGCCGACAATTCTTTTACAGATACTTTTACAGTAGTCTAAATTGATTTAATAGGGTAATGTCAAATCGATTCATTCTCTTAACTCTTAGGCTGCATCAACTTAATTTGAATTGTTGCTGAACGTGACCATCTAGCAATTACATGGCTGCAAGGTGTTTGATTCATGAGCCATAAGACCAGCCACCTGAAGAATCAAAACCAAGGTGTAAAAGAAATTGTGATCTAAGCTCTCTGCAAACCAAACATCATTGAATGATGATTCTGTATTTGCACACACAAACTAAATGCATATCATTATGTCAAGGAATGAATTATCATACATACTTATTTGTAAAGGAATAAAAATGTAGTGATTATGTTCATATATCAATAGCTAACACTGAAGATTACTGTGTTAAGCAATAATATATTTGTGCAGTATATTTAGCATGACATACATGACTTTTATTGTCTTAAGGTTTAAATAGAGTTCTGAGAGTAAATGCATGTGATGGGAAAGGCCATATGTCACCAGATACACAAAGTATCCTGTAATGTCTAATTACTGCAGCTAACATGTGCCAAGCGTTTTACATGTTCTAAGTAGTTTTCTAAGAACTATACATATATTCTCTCACACAGCATTGTGAGGAAGTTCTTATTATAGATGAGTATTTAAATGAGACTTGGAAAGGTGGTGTGACTTGCCCATGGCCACAAAATTAATAACCACTAGAACTGGTCATGGATTTTGGCAGGCTACACTAATTCTGCTGGGGATCATCACATACAATACCTCTTCAGTGCATTATTGCAGCCAGATCAGAACGATGAGCCTGGAGCCTAAATATTTATTTCTTTGTATGTTATTATGCAGGTGCTAGGTATTCACAAAGTAAAAGAGTTGATGAACTAAAAATTTCCACTGCAGCATTCTATTTTGCAACAGAATTTCAAAATTTTGTGTTTATGCTTGTCAAAATAAAATTTAAAACATTGTTCAGTGAGTGGATGCCTTATTGAAATCTGCTCCAAAAATTATTACCATAATTTCTTGCACTCTCTCGTTACATGTAAGCACTGAGCTTTTAGTGAGATGCTAGGTACTAAGAATACAGAATTAAATGTATTACACATGTATGTTAACTGTGACAGTCAACTGTGATACTACACAACAAAATGCTATGTAAGAAAAATACTTTGCAATGTTCTGAGTGAGTAGAGAAGTTGACCATTTTTAATTGATTATCAGTCTCAAGAGTAAAAACACAGATTAAATCGCAATTTCAAATGGGATGGACTGTTTTTAAAAAGGGAGTATGTTTTTACATTAATAATCAGTCAGGATACCTGATAATTTAAGTCTGTTCACTGCATTACCAAAGATTATACTTATTGGTTTAATATTATAAACATTGTACCCTTAACATTACAGATTGGACATTGAAGTCCAAAGAAATAGACGGAGGAGAAGAAAAAGTTAGAGCAGGGTAGAAAATAAATGGTTAGACTTTTGACAGATATATCTAGCTTTCTTCCAAATATTTATGAAATCCTGAGCCAATGTTTATCCATTTTAGATCTTTTGGGTACATTTTTCCAGTTGCTTCAATTTCTTGAGCTTTGTTTTCGGTGTAGAGCTTTAAATCTAACTTTTAAAGTCTACTTCATACAAATATTAACTATGCACCTGTTTTATTCATTAACTTCGACTATAAGAACTTGGAAGCCAGACTTACATTGTTACATCACTAAATGAAATTTTATTTATTTATTTATTTATTTATTTATTTATGTGCTGGGGGCTCAAACTCAGACCTTGTGCTTGCAAGGCAAGCACTGTAACCACTAAGCTAAATCCCCAGTCCCCCTAAATGCAATTTTAGTAGATGACATGCTAAATAAGTATTTGCTTCATTAAATTTACCTAGCATGGATTATCAAGGGCTATTAAAATAAAAAAATCACTAAAGTAAATTTGTAGAGTAAAATTCATTTGAAATTTTGCGAAGATCTAAAGAATTTCACGTGAGTGAGCTGAGGAGCGAGCTTTCCCCTAGCAAGCCGGGAGCTGGCAACATGCTCCGCTGGTAGCTTGATGTATCCTGCAACAGAAAATGTTGTGGAGGCACCATTTAAGCCCAATTCATGATACACCACAGCTGGGAGGTGGTGATGTTTACTGTTTTTAGATGGTAAATTTGGAGTAATTTGTCACAGTAGAAGATAAGTTAAGATCAGGGTTACAGTTAGACTGCAGTGTATTTTGTACATCAAAATGCATGTCTTAATGTATAAAATAGAGCTAGCATTGTAAGTAAAAAAGACAATATGCCTAGAAAGAAATACTTGAATTTGATCTTGCCCAGAAGTTAGTTAAAATGAAGATAAAAATGACAGGGGAATATAAAATATAGTGGTGAAAATTATGAGGTTAAGAACACAGGTTCTGGCTTCAAAATTTTTATATCTAAGGCGAGATTAACTGCATGCCCATTATATGACCTGGGCAAATTCATTCCATTGTTACAAAACATATCTTCCTCCTCTGGGGTTAATAAGGACAAAATGGCTTACTTTTCTTTGCATAGCAGCGTTATTCAGCTTCTAAATAAAGGCAATGTACTAAAATATTACACCCAAAATCAGTAGAAATATTTTATATAACAGAGAAAATTGTAAGAATCAAATGGTGATACTGTTTGAGGAATCTGTTGCTAGTTTGACAATCATCTGAAGATTATTAATTTATTGATCTATTAGTTCTGAGAAGGTTTTTGAATGATACGCCTTAGGGCTACCTCCTCTCTCCATTCATATCTGAATGCTTTTTGTCAATGACATCAGTACAGATTTCTTCTTTTTCAATGAGAAATATCTGAGAAGCATGAGTATATGTATTACAAATTAAAAATAAAAGCTTTGAAAACCTAGACTAAAACTGTAGACTAAAATCAAGAAAAGATTTTGCCAAATTAAAATAGGTGTCAAAACCATTTCCAACACACAGAATGTAAAAAGAAACAAACAAAAAGACACCCCCCCAAAAAAAACCCACTTTACTACAAGGTGTTCCACATGAAGAAACCTAAAGACTTAAAATGAGACAATGTATAATGTTAACAGTATCAAAAACTAAAAAAAAAAAAAATTCCAATATTTTTCCCTATTTGCAGTGAAGGAGTGTAGTCTGACACAGTTTCATGGATGGTGGCGAAAGACAAGAGACTATGAGGTCACAGACAAAGGATAATTTATTCTTCGTCAATAGCCACAACTAGATTATCATCCTTTGTACCAGATCCCTGAGCTCCAGTTCTCATAAAATGAGGGAAATGAGGCCAAGTGCAATCTACACATGTGATGGTTTGTATAGAAAGAGATCCTTGACTTTAAAATGTACACTAATCGAGCTTCAAACGGAGATATTATTTTCATTACACACTGAACACCAAACAGTCTTGCCCCAGGCTATGGAAGCAGACACAGGAACTTATGTGTTACACCAACATTCTTGAAAGGTAGTCTGGACACAACGAGCAGTGATGGTCTGATTTCGAGCCACGCACAAATGTAAAAGAGACCTGAAGAATTGTATCTCAGCATCAGAGATTTGAAAATACAAATGAAAACTGGCATCTGGATCTCAGGCAATCATCGTTTGACAACACATTGAAATGGTTTCACCAACTGGATTATTTTGCTCAATTTTGAACACAGTATTTTGAAGCTTACAAGAAAAAGTACAGAATGTTCTTTCAGACTTTCAGGAGAGTGTCAAGAGGGGAAAACTGTTTCCTTGAGAAACTGTTGAACTCTGAAGTATAAAAGGAAACTTGTTGATGACTTCTCATAACTGAATGTGTGTCCTTTAGAGGAGACAAGAAATTAGCTGCTTCACTACTGCTTCCCAGTACTCAGCTCAGCTACTCCTAATCAGTACTTGGAACTGACTCCTATTTTTCAAACATGGTTCAGAATCAGATCAAATTTGAATCAGAATCCTTAGGAAATATGCAATCTTTCAGTTCTTTAAAATATGACCGCATATATGCATACTTCCCTCACCTAAAACAAGTCATTCCTCTGGAACATAAAAGAAATAATGAATTAAGGCCCAAGCCTGTGAATAACTGAATTGACAGGAAATGAAATTCAATCAGTATTGTGAGACAAGTCTCTAATTAATGGTAATGAATGTATAATTTAGAAGGAAGTGCAAAGAAAATCACAGACCGGCATCTAACAAGCATGGTCATTAATATATTAGGAATCTAGAATGGCATCTACCCCAGAAATTTTATTTTGATATGAATAGAATTCTAACTGAATGCAGTTGCAATTCTAACTGAATTGTATGCAGGGACCTTATATGTGTCTTCCAATTCTTTTATTTTAAACTGTAGCAAATGCCGGCAAGAAATGCTTCCAGTAAAGTTCTACAAAAGCAGTATATGACCTGTAAGTTAAGGACAAGCAGGACGGATTTTTAAGCTTATGGCATAAGATAAATTTTTAACATACATACTATATTTTACTGATAGTAAAAGATACGAATGACGAAACAACTCAACCAAATTACGATTTTTAATCTTGTGTGGATGACAATACACCGCTTGTGAAAAAGCTACAGGAATATTTTAAATTACCACATATAAACAAATCAATCTAGACAAAAATTTTGGTCATGTAAAAAGTTCTCGAGACATAAACAAAAAAGAAATGTTATCAAAGGTTTCTAAAGCGATGATATACTACATATATAGAAATTGACTTTCAGGATAAAAAGTTTAGGATAGTCCTTTGTGATTTCAGTTTTTACTGCACATTGGAATTGTATGAGAAACTTTTAAAAGTATCGATCCACAAAGGATTCTGATATAATAGATCGAATTTGGTGTAGACATGAGGATTTTAAAATGTTGTTTGGATAATTCTGGCCTAAGCTAAAGTGGAGGGACATTATTTAGAACTTGAGTAGAAATCATTTACAACTGGTGAGTCAGGAAGACTTGAAAAACACACTTGCCCAAGAAAATCTTTACTCTCAGGCAGCAGAGGCTTTCCTTGCTGAAGAAACTAACTTTTGGCAAACCTTAGTTGAATTTGAAGTACTCTCAGCAAGGATAGCAATTTAAATGTATCAAAACCTGGAAAACAGTAACTAATCATTAGTGTCAGAGCTGATGGTTTACATCATCAAGTGGCAGGTTCCTGCGTTCAGGGTACAAGTTTTTTACATAAAGCCTTATACATTATGTATCATATCCTTACTAGTAAATTGCTGCATTCTACAGGTCTTTCATTGTCTTGGTAATCACCAACTATTACCATCAATCAACAACATCTATCATGAAGTATCTTCTCATTTATTAATTGCTAATGCAAACTAGATGGGAGGGCACATCTAAAATGTCAAAACCCCAAGTCCGTAGACAGGTGAGACCGCCAAGGCCAAAGACCCTGGAATATTCAGGGCTGTCAGGGTGTGACACAGATTTTAGTTATCTGGTGGAGGACAGTGATACTTCCTGTGAGAAAGAGGCAGGGTCTTACAGACAAAAAAGACAAATAAGTTGGGAACCATGGGAGGAGGGAGTGGTTAATGTGGCCTAGGATAGCAGTGGTTTTTAAACAGTATGACCTGGAATGCCAAGATGTCTGCATTCATACAGTAGCCACTATGTTCTCATTAACAGCATATTGCTCGGAGATGAAGTTCATAGAAGCAATCTGAGTTTTTAGTCTATCACTAATGTAAACTCCTATAGTTTTATTATAGTATTTCAATAAAAATTGATAGTCATTACAGGTAAAAAAACCACTAGTTAAATTAAAATGGTAAATAATGCAAAGAAGATTTATTGAATTTCATATAATATCTACTTATATCGAGTATGTATTGTATTCTTTAACTTATTTTTTAAAATATTAAGCTCTTATTTTAGAGAACACCATCAAGGGACAGTAATTTCAAATAAAGGACTTATGTAATCTTTAAATCGCTGGCTCAATAAAGCAAAAATTCATAGAGAATACCTTAAAGGTATCATTTAAATGCATACACAATCATTTACACACACATACATAGCCTTGATATTTATTGCAAAATTTCTTATTTACTTATTTATACTTTTTAAAAATTTAACTTGTAATTTTGAATTATACATTTATGTGTATTTGCAACAATGGGTTTTTTCCCTTAATGTAACATCTAGCGAACCATTAACACAAAAGAGCTTTTAATGAATTTCTAGGCTATTTTGCTGGCTTGGATTCAATAATCCATTTAAGTGTGTTGCTGTTTTATGCGATGGGAAATTTTCTGAGAGTTTGTATTAGGAAGACAGGCCTTAAAATGTGAAGATTTTCATCTCCCTTCTCGGGACTCTTCAGGGAAAATTTGGCTAAAGGGAGGGTTATGTAGCACGCACGCTACAAATTTGTGATTCGGACCACTGACAAATACATGCATAGTATCTAACTTTCTTTTCTATTGAGCCTCAAAATTGTACATCTTTGTCTTGAGGTGAGCAAACTCTCCTTTATCTGTAAAACAGAAAAAGTGAATGATGCACTCTTTAAGGGAAGAAAACATCATTTATAGTATCCATTAGTAGCAAAAACCTTATACAGCAAGACATAGACTATCTATAAAAAATGA
>PVJO010022688.1:0-27569 GCA_004026905.1 Hystrix cristata | reverse complement strand
TTTTTTTTTGGTGCTGGGGATCGAACTCAGGGCCTTCTGCTTACAAGGCAAGCACTCTATCTGCTGAGCTAAATCCCCAGCCCCTCCGTAATGATCTTTGATGAACAGGAGTTTTCAATTTTGATGATGCCCACTTTATCACTTTTTAATCAAGGTCACAAAAATTTCTTCCTGTATTTTCTTCTGAAGGCTTTATGGTTTCTGATTTAAGGTCTGTGATCCATTCATTTTGTGTACAGTGTGAGCTAAGGATCAAAGTTTGTTTTATTCACTAGAGATAAACAGTTGTTCTAGTCCCACTTATGAAAAGGGTTCACTTTGTCCATTGAATTTGTGGTAGGAAAGAAAGGAAAGAAAGGGAATTTAGTTCACGTTGTCTTGCATAGCAAGTTTTCAAATCTGATAGTCAGAAGCTTCTAATTTTATTATTCTTGTTTAGTTTTTTGTTGGCTATTCTAGATCTTTTTGTTTTTCCATAAAATTGTAAAATCAGCTTAGTACCCAGTTTTTTAAAAACTCTGTATTATTATATTGGAATTGTATTAACTCTGGATCACTTCAGAGGAAATTGACATCTTAGCAGTACAGAATCCCTGGGGCTGGGAATTTAGCTCAGTGGTCAAAGTGTCTGCCTCGTAAGCACAAGGCCCTGAGTTTTATCCCCAGCACCAAAAAAAAAAACCAAAAAACAACAACAAAAAAAACCCAGAATCCTCTAAGCTACTAGCATTATACATCTCTCCATTTTTGTGTATCTTCTTTAATTTCTTAGCAATATCTTGTATTTTCAGTGTGCATTTTTAATTAAATTTGTACCTAAGTATTTGATGTGTTTTATTAAATTTGTTCCTAAGTGTTTGATGTTTTGGTACTATTAAAAATGAAACATTATAAATATTTATTTTACCAATGTTTGTTTCTAATATATAGAGACACAGATCTGTATAGATTGACCTTGTATCTCAATTTGCTATTTGATTCCAGCAGTTTGTAGATTCCTTCAGTTCACTTTGTATACAATCATGAAACCATTCTATCTGCAGATAAAGCATTTTCCAGAAGTTCTAAAAGTCTTATTGGGTTTTTTTTTTAATTTCCTTTATCTTCCTGTGTCTCTTCCTCTTGGTTTCATCAATTGCTAAGAATAGGGCTACTTAGAAAATATGAAAGGACTTCAACCAGTATGAATAATTGTCATTTTCAACAACAGATCCCTCTCAGCCCTGTCTGCTTATCACACTGGCTTGATCGCTCCGATGAAGATCCGCACAGAGGCCCCCGGCAACCTTCGTTTATACAGCGGGAGCCCCACTCGCAGCGAGAAGGAGCAGGTTTCCGTCAGCTCCTTCTACTACAAGGAGCGGGTAGGTGCCTGGGCCATTGCCTCTGATTCTTAACCGTTCTCCTGGGTTCCTGCTCTTTATCTCCTTGCCTGCCATGCACAGCAGTTAATTAGAAACCCCTATAAAGTCTTTCATTTTCCTAACTCGTTTGTTCATGAAAGGCTGTTCCTTTGCTCTGCTCCTTTCATTTGGTTTTAACTAGTGTGGCTTGTGTGGCGGGAGGAAAGGTGACCTCTACAGTCCTTCATGCTCTGTGTAACCCCTGTCCGTCCAGTCGGTCACTGTTACCGCTTCAGGTCTTCCCTGGCATTCTCACATCCGGCAACAAAGGATGTTCTGAAAGCTTGGGGTTTTGATGTATCTGGAACTTCATAGTTTTGAGATCTTTAAAATTGATATCTAAAAGGTGTTTGTTTTTTTTTGTAATGGAAGCAAAGTTTTATTAAAGGAAGGAAAGAAACAAGCTCTGAAGAGTGAGTTTGGGCCAAGTAAAAGTAGGGAAAGAAGTACACCCTATACCATGAGAGTGGGCCGCCACGTAGAAGCAAACACTGTGGCCTCTAAAAGATTTCCTACTTCTGTTAAGAATACACTTAGGTGGATTGGGAATTTAGCTCAGTGGTAGAGTGCTTACCTAGCAGTCACAAGACCAAGTTCGATTCCCAACACCCCCAAAAAATAAAATTAAAAAAAAGAATATACTTAAGTACCCTAGTTTAGAATGGATCAGTTTATACAAAAATGACCTGACCCGTCATTATGTTCCAGAGTTATTAAAGAACTCATTGTCCCTATAGTAGTTATCACTGAGTGGCAGAAACCTGTGGTAGCAGCAGTGTGGAGAATGCTGGCAGAACATAGGAACGATTGTAAGAACTCGTTCCGAGTTGTCAGATTAAGAATCTGGCTTGAACAGATTTTAGCCGACATGGTGTTTAACCAGTTACCCCTGAACTACTGCACAAACTCAGTCCTTATGAATTCTTGGTCGTCATTCCTTGCTAAATGAGAAATAACAATTAATTTATTTTTAAAAATTGAATTAGTTTTAAATTTACAACCAAGTTTTGGTCAGGTATTGGACGTGTCTTCATGTGGACTGCAGTATAGCGTCTACCCCGGTTTGTGGCAGCTGACTAGCCCCAACTTTCTGTAGTCTTAGAGTTTTATATGACTGAGTGGCAGCGACTTATGTTTGAAACTGGACCAGTCTTGGGGAAACCTTTCAGTCAAGTAGAGAAAATGATAGTTTGTTGCCTTCCTGGCCAACTTTCCATAGTCCCCTTCCCCACATCTCTGATGACTGTTCCCCTGGCTGTCACAGACCTCACTAGAACACCTGTCTCACCATATCCTCCTCAAGTCCTTTACTTTAAAATTTTTAACCTTTTTTTCTTTTTCTGCAGGCTAGCAGGTAACTAGAGAGATGATTGGTTAGGCTATTTGAACTAAGTCATTTAATTGCCATAAAACCCGGATACACTCATTTTTTAATAAGTGAGAGAATTTTCTTTAACTTCAGGGCTGGGCTGAGGAGATCTTTTAGTCAGAGGCAAATCTGAATTTCCCTGCTGTTCATGTCAGGTGCTGCCTTCTGTGCTTGGGATGTAATTGGGCACAATGACTGTATAGTGCTTTTGACTTTGTGGTAGTGTATAAACCCATTTGTAGTCAAAATAATTCCATTTCCAAGATGGGACCTCTTCTAATGGAAAAACATTGGTAAAACCTGTGTTCACATCCCCGGTGATCTGGCCTCTTTTGCTGCAAACACCATGGTCGTAACGAGGGACCAAAGCAGGGGCCAATAGGATCTGCTGGGGAGTGGAAGAAGGGATGTGATACTCCGTTTGGGATACTTCTGAATATACTGCTTCTCTACAGGAAATAGGCCATTCTAGTACCTAGTCTGACATAGCATGTGGTCTTTAAGTTTTAAAACAGTGACCAAATAAAATGGGAGGGCACTTTTATTACAATCTCACATGAAACTTACATATCGATGTATAACATACATGCAGAAAAGTTCCTAAATCATAATGGGGGTAGAGTTGAGTGTCTTCACCATCACATAGGTCATTGCAAGACCCTAAAAATCTCTGGGCAAGGGAGTTGCATTTTAATGATTGACATATAATAATTCTTAGGTTAAATCATATGAAATTTCTGATACTTGGACATTTTTTGATCTAAAAATTTTTTCATACTGTTCATCCTATTAGGAAAACAAAAATGTTTAAATCAGTAATTTTGTGATGAATCTGAAGTAAACTTATCTCTCCCTAAAGCTTGTTTATGTCCATCCTGTTTAACTAGGGCAGATGAGGCACTGAAGTCATGGAATTCTGCCATGATATCTACATGGGCTGCCACGTCTCCCTTGCCAGGCTTGCTACTCCTCAAGGGGCATTTTCTAGTCCTCAAGAGTCTAGTTTCATCCGTCAAATGATAGCACGTTATTCTGTTCAGGAAGCATTTCCAGCTTACTAAATTTTTTGTGCCCCAATTTTTCTCCGGCACATTTTTATTCCCTTTTAGGTCTCCACCCTTTTCCTGAGACCTTTAAATGAGGGACAATGAAAGAGTAGAGAATATGCCTGCCAGAAGATCTAGCACTGAAGGAATTCCAGGGTGTTTTTGAGATTGTAAAGGCTCTTTACAGAGCTATTTGGACACTGTTGTTTGTTTTTCTTGTGTTTCTAGCCTGCACCACTTAGGTTGAATTGTTATAGTCACCCAATGTTCCAAGGTTTTCTCTCTAAAACCTTAAAAATGTGAGAGACCTAAAAACCTCTCTGATTTCATAGGAAGTCAGGAAGCAAAGAGACGCTCACATGAATGAATTTAGCAAGCAGACCAACTATTAATATCTGATGAAATATTATTCATTCCTAGGATACATCAGAAGGCCCAGAACTTGTGATAAACGTTAGGTATTACCCTATAAACACTTTAAAAAATTGTAACCTTTCATCTCTGCTACTTAAAATAGTGTATGCTACTTAAAATAAGTTTTGCTGTATAACCTGGGGAGGTCTTTATGTTAGTAAAATGCCTTCTGATCCCCAGAACCAGGCTGTACTCCCAAGTCCAAGCTCTTAGCGAGAGTGCCCTCTGGGTGTTCCTCCTCCTCCCCTCAATTTTCCAGGGCTCCCCACCACACAGCATAGCTCTGAAAATAGCCCTGAAGTTCCATGTCCAGACACGCAGTTTTCTCAGCCCCCACCCCAACCACACACCCCCAAATAGGGTACTGAGCCTATTGAAGAGCTTCTTCTTTTCTGGGAATGAGAACGTCCTCTTGGTCAGTGTGTCCTTCTCATTGATTAAAAAGGACAGGATGGGGGGGACACAGTCTTCCCTAGTCTTCTCTGCTTGCATCGTACTCTTAGTCTTTATCCACACACCTCAACTCTTGGTTGTAGCCCCTTTATCAGAGCTGTGTTGACATCAGCCTCCTTGTGTCCTGAAATGTGACTGGGGAACAGTGAACTTGAAGTGGATTTGGAGTGTGCTGGGTGGGGGTGGGGAGCTGCGGGAGTTGGAACACTGCTGTGCCTAAAGTTCCTATTTTTTTTCTGTTCCACTCTGTTTTGTGGTATAAACCTTTTAATCCAGCAGATGTGGGGGAAGCTTTCATTTTATTCTATATTTTTCCCTTTTAATTTTTTTGGTGTTTTTCTTCCCTCTTCCTGAGTGTAACGTTTTCACGCACAGATGTCTCCTCGCTCTGCCCGGCGACGTTGGTCCATACAAGCAATTAACGACTTCCCGGTACTGTGCGCTGTGCAAATGCTCTCCTTAACTAATCCTGTCTCTACCCAAAGGCCCAAGAATAAAATGCCACCTGCCTGGCTTTGAGGAACCTGAAATGACAGGCTAGCTGGCTTTCAGGACCAGCAACAATAAATTCTCTCTGGGAAGTCCAGCTCCAAGGACTACCTCCTTGTTCCATCATGGGGTTACAAGTGGGTAAATGTTGGGAAAGCTCACAGATGGACTTCTTTGCAAATGAAACTTAATACTGGGTTCTTAGAAGGAACCCCAGTTAAACAACTTTAGCTTACCTGGTTTCACCTGGAGCATTTGTATAATACCTTGGAATTTCAAATGCCTACCTTTGGCATGGGGGAGCAGAGGAAGGTGCATGAGGCTTCCGCCACCGAGCCTCTGTTTTTATAGTTTTGGTCTAGCTCAGAGAGGGAAGTGCCTACCTGCTTCACGGCATGATACATCCAGCTAGTTTTATCCTTTGGGAATTTGCCGGAACACATTTTTTCCTTACCATCAGTATTTTGCATTTGACGATTAACCTCTGCTGTAGCTATCCCCCCTTCTTCCTTTCTTTCCTTCTCAGTCCTGTTGGCCATCCCCCTCTTCTGTCTTGCTCCTATCCCCTTCATGTTTCAGTAGTGCCAAGGTGACCTCAGGGCAGCCCTGAGGCTTTGGGTCAGTTTCACATGGTATAAAGAATGTTTAGAGACACAGTCCTGTAGCCTTTTTATATAAAAAGCAGTTGAAATCAGGAGCCCGATTAGCAAGTTCCACTGCTGCCAATGACCTACCAGTGGCGCCTCCGACATGGCCACCTTTCCTCAAAAAGCTGGTCCCAACCAAGCCAACTGCCAAAACTCCACTGATTTTCCAGAAGTCTCTGTTTTCACTGCTCTTTAAATAGGAACTCATTTTGGCTCCCTGCCCACTGTGCTGATTATGCATTGTTGATGGGGTTGCTGCGAAGCAGTTGGTGGCTTATTCTTGGGCTGTTTTTACATTTAACCCATTTACTGGTTTTGATGTTGCCTCCAATTGTAGCAGTAACACTGGTGGTACAGTTGCAAACTGGCTGTTGGTTGTCATTCAGTGCTATTTGCACCAATGCCCCCTCCCCTTCTTCCCTGTCTTCTTTGCTATATGCTACACACATCTTCCCAGGATGTTCAAGAGGGGCATCCTGGAGCTCATCATGTAATAATTTGTCTGTCTTGCTTTGTCTCTTTTTCCCTCAGTCCCTTCTCATGAAATCTGTGGAAAAGGGACATTTTCTGTTGATGGAGCATTGAAAAGACCTAAGAAAAATGCAGAGTCCTTTGCCTCCCAGAAGTACCAATTTTATTGGACAGAAAAGTGTCCACACTGAAGCCCGCCAGAATGGTGCTGGAGCAGCGCAGGAGGGTGAGGGGTGTTTAGTCCATGGTGCTCGTCCTTAACCCGGATGGAGTAACCTACTTTAGCCTAGAGTGTCATTGTTCTCTGAAACCCGAGTCCCAGGAGAAGCCGATATGGTGTCACCTGACAGTCGCACAGGCGAGAGACTCCCCCAAATGGCTAGCAAGATACTAAAAGTGAAGTCAGTTTTAGGGGAAGTGTGGATGAAACAGGAATGCTTTTTATTGCCAGAGTCCTAGAGGAAAACTCCTGAAAAACTGTCCATCTTTTGTTAGAGAACAGCCAGGATCTAAGGCCCCAACTGATATTTGATTATAGAGATTTAGTATATCTTCACTTATGCATCATTGTTACATTTTGAATCTCCAGAATAGTCAGCCATTAGGATTACTGAGTGCCCCCTGTAGCCTGAAGGGGAGACATTTCTTTCTTTCTTTTTTTTTTTTTGACAGTCTCGCTGTATAGTTCAGATTGCCCTTGAACTTGCTATGTAGCCCAGGCTGGCCTTGAACTTGTGGCAATCCTCCTGCCTCCGCCTCCCAAGTGCTGGGATTACAGACATGTGCCATGCCTAGTGATTTTTTTGTTTTTTTTAAAGACAGGGTCTCGCTGTGTAGCTGTGTAGTTCAGGCTGGATTTGAATTCACTATGTAGCCCAGGCTGGCCTGGAACTCGTGGTGATCCTCCTGTCTCAGCCTTCTGAGTGCTGGGAATTACGAGATGCACCACCACACCCAGCAACATTTCATATTTAGAACCAACTGCCATGTTAAAAACACAACAAAAAACTAGCACTGTTTTGTAGCCCCTTAAGAATTTTTGACAATGCTTTGCAATTATTCCTTGCTGGATAAAAGGGGAAAAAAACTACTAGTTCTGTCCCATAATGGCTTTTATGGTTTGGTTCCTGGTGGCAGCTAGAATCAGGGTGATCCCATTTGGGGGAACCTCTTTCTGTTACAGGCTCAGAGACAGCTGCACAAGGTTCCAGAAAGCATCTCCTGTTCATCCAGTACGGTTCAAACAGAAAAGCCTGGAAGGCTGATATCTCAAGAAGTCCCAGGAAATACAAATTTCCCTAATTCAATAAAAGATACTAGCAGAAACTTGTCAGAGACCACTGTTTTTACATTTCCATCAAGTATTTACTGTCACCCCACATTGGTTTGTTGATCTCTGTAACCCAAGACTGCAGATGGGGGAAGAGTCCTAAGACATCTCTTCAGAGATGAGTTTTCTTCTCTGAGTTTTCTTCTCTCTGAACTAAACACACGTGTGTGGAGCAGACTCTCAAACTCAGCCTGAAATAGAGCTATGGTCTGAGTCTGCAATCATGGTATTTGGCAGAAGAGTAATCAAAGTACTCAGTAGTTGTGGAAGGACAGTGTGGAGTAGGCAACACTTGAACCAGATGTTAATCTTCTTACAAACAGAAATGAATGTGTTTAAAAACAGACTGAACTATTTACCTATTAACAGGTAGCTTTGTCAGGACTTACTTTTCTGTCCTTGTGGGATTTTGGGTGGGGAGGGAACTGGAGATTGAACTTGGGGCCTTGCGTCTGCTAGCCACGCGCTCTACCACTGAGCTAAGTCCCCGACTCCCGTCCTTGTTAGCCAAAAATCACATACAGTACTGAGAAGCTAGTTAACAAGAATGGGCTCAGCAGCCTGATGGGCCTGTTCCATTCCCAGCTGTGAAACCGACCTTGAGTAGGTCTCACATTCCCACTGAACACAATGGAGCAATCCCGCTCTGCCAGGGAGCTCTGGTGAGATGCCTGCTACCAGGATGGGCATCAGCAGGGGCTAGCACGGCCATGACGACGCCAGACTCGAAGTCCCAAGTGAAACATCTGTACGCTTGGACGTGTTTGTCGTCAGTCAGCAAATGAACCAGGCTACTTGAAAATGAGCCACATTGACATGAGCCTTCATGTAAGAATAACGTGCCAGGAAATTGTGGTTCTTTCAGTATGTTCTAAATGCTAGCGGACTCCATCCTCCACGAAGCCTCCTCTATTCCATCCATCATGAGTTGTTCAATTTTTCCAGTGCTTCTCATTTTCTCTTTGTAATAAAGAGCCAGAATGACTTCCCGGAATGATATTTAGAAGCTATCCAAGCTGGAAGACCAAATTAGATGGCTCATATACCATTTCACATGGAATCTTTTTAGCATAGATTTTTTTTCAGTACCCTAAATCTCATCTGAGATGATCAATTGTGTGGTACCTGTGAATGTGTCATTTCTGGCTAGTTACACACCTTGTGCTGTTCGCTGTCACTGTAGGGTAGATGTGCACTAAATTACCCTCCCTAAGAGAGGTCATGGGTGGTGCTGAGTCCACGTGTGACTACAGAGCTTTGGCATCAGTTAGCCCTGCCCAGCTCCAGCCCATTTTGACAGGCTGTTTGCTCTTTAACGTGTCCTTACCTACACCCAAATCAGGACATTTGAGGCTAAAGGATAGTATTGTTGGTAGTATGCACACAATTCTTTAGAAGAGAACCAGAGCACTCAAGAATTGAAGGGCTACCCCAAAACAATAGATTAAACTTCTTATATTCAGGAATAATGACTTGCTCAGGAGGCTGAGGCAGAAGGATTGTAAGTTTGAGTCCAGCCTGGGCAAATTAGTGCATAGTGAGACCCTGCCTCAATCAATCAATCAATACATACATGCATACATACATAATACATATAAATAAACTGGCTGGGTGTGGTGGCAGACGCCTCTAATCCCAGCGCTCAGGAGGCTGAGGTGTGAGGATCACCACAAGTTTGAGGCCAGCCTGGGCTACACACTGAGTTCAGGCCCAGTCTGGGCTACACACTGAATTCAGGCCCAGCCTGAACTACATAGTGAGACCCTGTCTCAAAAAACCAAAAAAAAGAGCCTGGGGATTTACCTCAGTGGTACAGCGCTTGCTTAGGAAGCACAGGCCCTGAGTCTGATCCCCAGCACCACTCCCAAAATAAATAAATGAACTGGGGAGGTAGTTCAGTGGGAAGGCCCTGTTCAGTCCCCAGTACTTCAATAAACAAACCAAAACCAAACAACAACAACAAAAACCTACAGAACTTGTACAGATAGTAACAGAGCTGCTTCTTAAAATCAAATGGGGCCAGGGGCTGGAGATTTAGTTCAGTGGTTAAAGTGCTTGCCTTGTAAGTACAAGGACCCGAGTTCGATCCCCAGCACCAAAAAAAAAAAAAAATCAAATGGGGCCAGGTATGGTGGCACACACTTGTAATCCCAGCACTTGGGAGGCAGAGACAGGAGGATTGCCGTGAGTTTGTGGCCAGCCTGAGCTGCATAGTGAGCTCAAAGCCAGCCTGAACTACATAGACAGACCCTGTCTCAAAAAAAAAAAAAAAAAATCCAATGGGTTAAGGTTCCAAATTGATAGTGTAGTGTATGTACTTACATATTATGATAAACAATTCACAGATGCTTCGGTTAAACTTTACTTACCTGTCTGGTACTAAGTCAAGGTATCCTGGATTTAGTAAGTCCCGAGACACACGCTAGCCCTCTAGGAAGTTACATGCGTTGGGCACCTTTGGGGATTAGTCGGTACACCAGTGGTCCAGAATGCCTGGATTTAGGGTTAGAGATTTAGCTCAAGTAGAGTGCTTGCCTAGCAAGTGCAAGGCCCTTTAATCCCCAGCACCAAAACAACAACAACAACAACAACAAAAAGCCTGGATTTAGACAAGACTGATTCATGAAAGAGTGATTATATAAAAATCACTTGTGGAAAATGAATTTTTCTGAGTAATCTAAATGAGCTTTTTTAGATTCCCAAAAGTTTATGTACTCTCGTAATAATTAGGTATTTTCAGGGTGCATGTTTCAGTTTCCACCCATATCTTTTCATTGTATCTTTACTGACCTTGTGAGATTGCATAGCAGAGCTAATCATTAGCCACAAATTGTCAATGAGCAAAGAAAGAGTGACATGCATGAGATTAAATCTGCAATAAAAAATTAATTTGCTCAGGGTCTTACTGAGAGTAAGACCAGTTAGCCTTAGTGTTCTGACTCCCCAATGCAGGCTCTTTTCATTTGCTCCTTTGTCTCCTTCATTAGTATGTCACTCCCTTCCTTAGTTGGCTGACTTTGGTGACCTCTTTGTTAACGTCTAGAAATGAGGTAAAATTGAGTATAGGATTGCTTCTTTGTCTGGTTGATGGCAGATGGAGTGACACTATAATCTCATTTTCCAGGACATTTTCCATTTCCCACATACAGACTCCTTATAGAGAGCCACTTACAGGGACGGCTCTGGGGTTTAGGGCACTTGCTCATGGTCTCCTGTGTCCATTATCCAAATCCTCTGACTAAGGTAGTTTTGACCTTCTAAAATGATCACTTTTAGAAAATCATTCAGGTCTGCTAGAAAAACAGGGTAATTCTCCTGAAGCTGCCACATTCTTTGTCTTCCTCCATAGATTAAGGTTTACAGAGCCCGCTACTGCTGTATCTGAATTAAAATTTCAGCAAACCCTCTTGAAACTGAGAAGAAAAAACTTTGATAATTTCAGGCAAGAACTTTGAACCTACTACTGAATTCAAACTTAAAATTTGCTCTTCTCCTACATTTTTGGGATCTTTACTAACTTATTTACATGTTTTTAAATTAATTCATTAATTCTGACTTCCTGGTATTGATTTTTGAGCACCTGCAGAGTGTAAGTAGTCCTGCAGTAGGTGCCTGTTTTCCTGTTAGGATTTTGGGTCAGGAGCTCAGTGCCCTTTGTCATCCCTTTTATTTCCTACAGATGCTGATTCTTGTAATTGTGGGCATGATGTAATTTAAAGTCTTTGCAAATTACCAGTGATGCAAATATGATGAGCTCCACAACTGTAGGTTTCTACCCCTCAAAGTCCCAGTTAGTTACACCTGGATGTCTCCCCTAGAAATCAAGGAGGTGGAAAAGTAAGCGCGAGGGTTTGGACTCCGGCAATCGACCCATCAAGGCTGCTGGGAAGGTCATCATCCAGGATGTTTCGTGCCTCCTTCCTGTTCACAAGTCTCTGGGAGAACTGTACATGTGAGTTCAAGATTTCAGTTATGCTCTGCTTATTTCTTAGGATTGGCAATTTTTTTTTAATGTTGGAAGCTTTTCTTCAAAAGCAGTTTTAGGAGAAGCTCAGTGTATTAGCTTTCTGTTGCTCCATAACAAATTACCACAAATTTATCAGTTTTTGGACAAGATACATTTATTACCTTTTTGTTTCTGTGGGTCAGGATTCTGGGTGTGGCTTTGCTGGGCCCCTGCCTGATGAAATTGGGACATTGGCCAAATGGTGGTCTCTTCTGATGCTCAGGTCCTCTTCCAAGTTCATTCAGTTGTTGGAATTCAGATCTTTGCAGCTGTAGAAGGCAGCTTTGCATTTCATCTTCCTTGAGACCAGCAGGACTGGCCTACAGACCCCTCACCTGCCCCACCAGCTTAGGTCAGGCCCACCCCAGATAGCCTGCCTTTTGACAAATTCAAAGTCTGCTGTTTAGTAATGTAATCAGTGGTGCAGTATCCCTTCAGTGTTCACTGGTCCCACCTGTATTCAGAGGGAGGGCACTGTGCGAGGTGTGTATGCCAAAGGCAGGGATCTTGGGGATCATCTTAGAATTCTGCCTCCCACACCTAATATGTAAAACAGATCAAAACACAGCTATTTTGGTTGGAGGGAAGTGGGAGCTGGGTGACCAACTTGCAGAGGTCAGCTTGTGCTTCCCCTACTCCTTCCTAAATTTGAACACATAATGAAGAGATTTCTTTTGTAGAATATACACAGCATGGTACTCTTTGTGTAGAAATCATAGTCATTATTGCACGTATTTCAATCTCTTAAGCTTTGGAAACACCACCAAAAAGCTAGTTGGCAAATTAGTATTTGAGTATGGCCTCTCAAAGTGGTTAGTGATTTCACCTTCCCCAGGCGGGAACCCACAGCCCTATTAACTTCAGCTCTAGCTAATTCTTTCCCCTGTGTCAGATGAAAGGAGCTTGAGGTCAGTGCAGAGCAAAGTACTCTGAGTGACAGTCAAAGAGGCAGTTTTAGTGTGTTAAACCAGGAGGAGAACTTAGGGAGTTAGAATGGAGAGAAACTTTTTTATTCTTTTTAAAAATTTTTAGATTGAACGTGAATGATATTCAGGAAACATGTCAGAAGAACGCCACTTCCGCCATGCTTGTTGGAAGAAAGGATCTTGTCCAGGTATTGTGTATAACTTTGGGTGGAGCTCTGAGTTTTGGGTTTTTTGAGGGTGTGCTGGGGATTGAATTTAGGGCCTCGCACCTGCTAAGCAAGTGCTCTACTACTGAGTTAAATCCCCAGCCCCTCTGGGTTTTTCTATAAGAGCAGATTATTTGCACTTGATAGTTGTGGATTGGTGACATTTTAAAGGCGTGTTTTCTATTTCACAATTCTTTCCTGTTCTCTTTGCCAATCTCTAGGGCTAGAGCAGTTTCCCAGTGCCCCTGGATGTTTTCTTATGAGGATGAATACAGTACTTAGTTGCGAAGATCCCAAAGCATTTACTGAATTTTTTTCCACTGTATCTCTTCTTTTATTCCAGTACCACAGTGATTGTTGCATACCTAAATTTGAGTATATCTGTGTCTCTGCCATTTGCACCCTCAATTCTTTTTTTAACTTTAAAAAGTATTTCATAAAATATTTATGAAAGTATTCCTTTAGCTAAAGTTGCTCATTTTTAAAATATGATTTAATCTTAACAAAAATTTAAATCGCCTTCATCTTTGGAGGAACATGGCAGTGTATTAAAATGAGCTACTCCTATAGTATTTTTTAAGCAACTTTATTGAAATGTAGTCTGCACATCATGTAATTTACCCACTTAAAATGTACTGTTTAGCAGCTTTTAGTGTATTCAGAGTTGTGCAGCCATCACCACAAACAGCTCTAGAACATTTTTATTACACCCCCAAAACCCCAGGCCTATAGCTGTCACTTCTCAATGCCTTCTTCCCCCAGCCCTGGGCACCCACTAATTTTCTCTGTCTCTGCTGCACCCTTAACATTAGGCAGTGGGAATTACCAGCAGTTGTCCTATCAGCTCAGTATTTTGCCCTGTAACTCACCAAACATACTAATGCTAAAGCTTTTCCTTGATTTTTAAGACCCTAGCCACCTAGTTTTTATGAACACTAAGAAAGTAACATGAGCCAGGCATGGTGGCACATATAACCCCAGCATTTGGGAGGCTGAGGCAGGAGGATTACTGTGAGTTTGAGGCCAGCCTGAACTACATAGTGGAACCCTATCTCAAAAAATTAAAGAAAGAAACAAAGAAGGAAAGGAGGCAAGGAAGCAAGCAAGCAATTTGAGGTAATAGCAACAGTGCTGAATTTATAAGCAGAAGGCCGAGGTGCAGCTTGGCTTCCTAGAGGAGTGACCCAGGCAAATTCTCTCAGACTCTGCCTTGGAGAGTGTTGTAAAATGAGAACCCTAAGAATAATTTCCTCATGGTTCAGTAAGAAGATTGGTGAATGCAACAGTAAGGCAGACCCAGGGTTCATGTTCTATGAAAAAACATTCCCTGAGGAAAAACTACTTCTGTAAGTTTTTTGTTTTGGGGGTTTTCAGTATTTTTTTGGCAGAGTCGACTTGGAAGGGCAACCAGGCCAGGTGGAGTGGGAAGGCTGTGTGTGGCTCCAGACAGATGCCGCTTAACTCCAGGCCCCAGCACTATTTTGTAGTGCGAGCCAAGGCAGCCACCGAGTCTTACTGACCCTCAGGGTCCTTGACCTGAAAGGGAACTGTGCTTCAAAAGTCGTTCTGAGAACTAAATGGCACAGTGTCTGTAAAGCCTCATAATTGTAGCTGATAGGTGGAAAATGCCCACTATGTGGTACAGCGACTGCTGCTGTTCAACTTATCATCCACTGTGACATGATACTGTTTAACGGGACAGAGAAATGGCGTTAGTGACAAAACAAGAAGAATTTTTTTTGTGTGTTTTGTCATGTTGAAGATGATGTGTTTACTGTTTTTTAAAAGCTGCACACATAAATGCAAGCACCACTCAGTTGAAGGCATTTAGAAGATATTTGTTACGAAGCAGGGAGGTCATGTGGCTGAGTTGTGAGCCAGGGTGGAAAGCCTGTCCTACCCCAGAAACTCAGGAACTTTGTTTAGCCCCCATTCGTGTGTGTCAGTGTCAAGTTCAAGTTTCTCCTTTAAACAATAGCTGTACCTCTGAAGTGTATTGCTGCCAAACTTCATTGCTTTTGCATGTCTGGTGTTTCTCAGCATTTTCATTTGCTTATTTTTTCTTCTTAGATTATAAATTCCTTGATTCAAAGTTTATGTATTTTTCCTATTGAGTTTTACACAGAGTCTAGAATAGTGCTTTCCAGTTAGTGGGTATACAGTGATGTGTTGCTATTACAAAAGATTTTCCAAAAGTAGTATTAGATTTCTAAGTTTTTTTTTTCTGTTTTTGGGTGCTGGGGATCGAACTCAGGGCCCTGGCTTGCTAGGCAACCGCTCTACCACTGAGCTAAATTCCCAACCCTGTAGTATTGAATTTTTAAAGGTATCAAGGGGACAAGAACTTCGGTTATGACGTGGCAAGTTCAGCATGAGCCTTGGATTTAGCAGTTAATGGATGTTAGCATTTGCTGATGATTCCAAGCCCCAAGAGATTTCAAGTTTGGAGATATTCCTTAGATTTGGTGTCAGCAAAAAGAAAGCCAAGTCTGTTTAGTCTTCGCCTATTCTTCTTTAGCCTCAAAGAGTATACTAAAACTTTGTTATTACTTGGCTAAGGAAGGAGAGATCTTAGACTTTACACGGAAGACACTTCCTTGCTCCTTGCTGAGCCAGTTCGCTAATGAAACAACAGAAAAAATCATGAGGATTGGTTAAGCAGATGATCCCTTGAAGTGATTTTGCACTGTGTCATTTCCCTGAAGACTGCTTAATAAAAATTTTGAAGTTAATGTTTCTCAGACTTTATAGTGCACACAGGTCCCCTGAGGGTCTTCTTAAAATGCAAATTCTGCTTCAGTAGGTCTGAGGAGAGCCCAAAATTCCACGCTTCAATAGGCCTCCTGCTTTTGCTGCCCCTCAGACACCAGGCTCTCAGTGTAGATGGAGAACAGGTGGCTCCCTTTGTGGTTTCCACTCCAGTCCTCACTGTCTGAGTCCGAGTGTCTCTCTCTGCCTGTCCAGGTCTGGTCGCTGGCTGCGGTGGCTACAGACCTTTGCCTTGGCCCGAAGTCTGACCCGGATCTGGAAACGCCCTGGGCTCGGCATCCATTCGGGCGGCAGCTGCTGGAGTCCCTGTAGGTCTTGAGAACTAAAAGTGGGGAAGATGAATGATATCAGTCGTTGGTCTATACACGCATTAGATGTCATTGCCTAAGAGAAAGGTGCAGGAGCCTGAGGAAGGAGAGGAAGAAGTAGGATCTATCCATTTAGCACTGAAATAACCTTTGTGCAGAATGAGCTTCTTACAACAGCAGGAATTATACCATATTTGTCACTTGTGACAAGGACCAGAGACCCCTCAGACTCTCATGTCTTCGGAGAGTCATGCTTTAGTGTGTAAATCACACGTCTGAACACAGGCTTCTGAGCACTGGAGATGGTGAGTTTCTTCTTGGACATGGCGGGTTGGGCCCTGGAACAGATAAGAGAATCACACGTTGGTGTGTGAATTCTCCCAACACAAGAACCCTTTCACTCTCATAGGCACCTCATGAAAGCATTGCGTTTGTGTTCAGTTTATCGCCCAGAATTATGGCAAGCCGGAATTATAATATACAAAGTAATCTACCACCAAGTGAGACGCTTAACTGTGACATCAAGGCCCAGGGCCTGGGCAGGGAATTTCATGTCCCTCGGGTTGGGGTTTGCGTTCCATTCTTGCTGAGGCCAGGCCTGGGACACCGCATCCCGTCCCGTTGCCTCGTCCTTATTGCAGGGACAGTAATGCATTTTAGACACTTCACATGAGGCTCCAATACAATGGTGAGTGTGAAAACACTTAAAAATACTAGGCACTGAGTGGTAGGAAGGTGCATTATTCCGTGACAGAGGCAAAGACCTTCCAATCCCTATCTTACATTGTAGCATAGTAGTCCTGAAAGACAAAGGGGCACAAGTGCCTAAAAGATAAAAATATTCCTTGTCAGTCTTACTTAGTAGGTCATATTTGTGCCAGATGTGATGGCACATGCCTGTAATCCCAGCTACTCAAGAGGCTTAGGCAGAAGGATCTCAAGTTCAAGACCAGCTTGGGCAACTTAATGATATTCTGTCTCAAAAAGAAAAATCTGAAGGACTGGAGGTATAGAGTTCAGTGGTAGAGTGCTTGTCTAGCATGCATGAGCACCTGAATCCAATACCCAATACTGGAAAAAGAAAAACAAAAAAATTCGTATTCGTATTTCCACCTCCACGGTCAGTGAATGGCCTACCTGCCACACCGTGTTGGTATGGTGTTCCCTGAGCTGTTCCCGTGGCTCTAGGTTATGTGAATGGAGTATGTGAGAGCAGCATGAAGATCAGCACATCTTCCTTGGAGTCGAGAGTCCAAGAGCACACGGGCTTCTCACACAGATGTCAGGCTGACCCACGTGGTTCATGGGAAGCTGCATGGTTCATGGGAAGCTGCATCTGAGTTGGCATCCAGGTCTGGATGCCAACCAGAGCTTTTGGAGTGGGTACTTAGGTCCTTGGTAATTTTTCCATACCCTTTATTCCAAAACAAGTGTAGTCAGACTCACAGTAGGTCACCCCTAGAGCTGTAAAGCCCCAGTTCTTGATGGGTTTGGTGAGGCATACCCTGTCCTGTGGCATTAACCGCCGTGACCATGGCTGTTGTCCTTCTTCTGTCCTGCTCTTCATTTGTTTTCTCTCCTCACATCTGTTTCTTCAGGTTGGCGCATTATTGCCGGCTACGAGATGTTCAGACCCTGGCTATGCTCTGCAGTGTGTTTGAAGCCCAGTCTCGGCCTCAGGGGCTGCCAAACCCCTTTGGGTCTTTTCCTAACAGGTCTTCCAACCTTGTGGTGTCCCACAGTCGATATGTAAGTGTGTGCCTTTCTGGTTTGTGTCCGATTTTTTCCATAACATAAACTTTGATGTGGAACAGCATTCTGATGCCAGTCCTGTGTGTCCCTTTTCCACCTAGCCCAGCTTTACCTCCTCGGGTTCCTGCTCCAGTATGTCAGACCCAGGCCTCAGCACCGGTGGCTGGAACATAGGTGGGTGTGGGAGTGACACTGCCTGTGCTGGATATTCAGTCCTGTAGGAGCTGTGTGCAAGTTGTGCCTCTGTAATCTGTCTCAGTCACTTTTCTGTCACTGGGACACAATACCTGACACTCACAATTTAAAGGAGAGACTTATTTTGGCTCATACCTACAGCCCATGGTCGGCTGGCTCCAAGGCAGGAAGGGCCTGGTGGAAGGGCCCGCCGTAGAGGAGAGTTGCTCATGTCATGGCAGCCAGGAAGCAGAGCAAGGAGAGGAGCCAGAAAGGGAGATAAACCCTTCCAGGCCATGCCTGGCTGGCCCACCTCCAACCAGGCCCCACCTCTCACAGCAAGTCAGCTGTTGCACTCCTGTGATCCACTCACCTTCCAAAAGCCCAGCCTCTGAGCACGTGAGGCTTTGGCAGGACATTCCAGTTCTAAACCGTTACATTACATATGGACTTACATACATACATACATACATATGTAATGTATTATGTAATCATTAGCCAGTGTGTTTTCGCCATGTTCTTCATTTCTCACTCAGCGCAGTGTGATAGGGTTACTCTTGCCAGAAGTCCTGGCCTTGCATGTTGAGTGGACCAGTTTCTGGAAGGTCTGTACTTTGATGGGTTGCTTTGCATCTTATAACCTTGAGAAATTGATTCTGGGACTTCTCCTGTTCACCCCAAAAATCTAACCCTGATTCTTTCTTCTTCACATGAGCCTTTCCATGATCATCTGCTGTTCTCTGTCATTTATCTCTTCCCGTGACTGTTTCCAGTTTAGAGAAAGCTGGGCCCAATCCCAGCTGGCCGTAAGATCTATTTCATGAATAGGCGTCTTTGTGTTTCCTGAGTTTTTGAAATTTCATTTTTAAAAATGGTCTCAATTTTCTTGATTATAAAAGTTATATATGAGCTAGGCATTGTGTCACATGTTTATATTCCCAGCTACTCAGGAGGCTGAGGCAGGAGGATCACTTGAGCTCACAAATTAAAGGCCACCCTAGGCAATATAGCAAGATGTTGTTGCCTAAAAAATAAATAAATAAAAATAGTATATGCCCCTTGATGAAAAACAAAAAGTGTTAGAGAAGAAAAATAGTAATTATTGATCTCTGTCACCTAAGAATAACAGCCATTAACATTGGTTTGCTTTCTGTTGCTGTGGCAAATACCACATGGGAGGCAAGGTTTATTTAGGCTCATGGTTTTGGAGGTTTCAATTCACAGTCAAGTGGCTCTATTGCTTTTAGCCCTGTGGCAAGGCAGGAAGATCGTGGCGGCAGGTCTCGGTGAAGAAAGGCTGTCCACTTTAGGTACCCAGGAAGCAGAGAGTGTAAGAAGTGCAGGGAGGAAGGGGCTGGGGACCAGACGAGTCCCCAAAGTCAAACCCTGTGCTCCGCTGCCTTCAGCTAGGCGTCATCTCCCTGTAAAGCACAGATGATGCTCTCTCCAGCGAGATGACCTGCTGATGAAGTGAGAACCCTCAGCATCCCGTCACTTCCCCAAAGCCTGTCAGCAACCAAGCCTTCAACACAGTGAGCCTTTTGGGGGGCCACATTGGATCCCAACCATAACAATTCTAGAACGTTTTCTTCCAATCTGTATGTGAGAGAGTGTGCGTGTGTGTACATACACGTGTATGGGTGTTAATTCTATATATGCTATTTCTTATTCTGCTTTTAATTTTATCAAGAACATTTCCTCATGTCATTTAGCAAGTCTTTACAAATAATCACTGCATAACATTCTCTATCATTGTACTGTAATTTGCTCCATTTCATGAAAGCCTAATTACCAAGTTCCTTAGTAACAAACACCTGGACAAAGAGTTTTGTTTGATTGTATTTCTGAGTCTTCAACCTGGCCTACTTTTCTTCTAGGGAATCAGTCGCACACATCCTCTAACATGAGGATTTTCTGATGGATTTTCTGATGATTCTCTGATCCCCGTCTTCCTGTCCCCTTTGTTTTCTCCAGCTGGGAGAGAGGCCGAGCACATGTCCTCCCCGTGGGGAGAGTCTTCTCCAGAGGAGCTCCGCATTGGGAGTCTCACCTGCAGCGACCCTCGGGAGCGAGAGCACGACCAGCACGACAAAAACAAAAGGTGATCACCTTCCCGGGCGACAGCCGCAGTTCCAGAACTCGATTCTCCACAAGCAGGGCTCTTGCTTTAAGAAAAATAATATTAAGTGTCATGTGCTACTGAGCGTTTTTCTTTTTCCCTCCCTCCCTCTCTCCCTGCCTCCTTCCTCTCTCTTCCTCTCTTTCCTTCCTTTCTCTCTTTTTTCTTTTTTTCCTCTCTCTCTCTCTCTCTTTCTTTTCCTGGGGATAGGATCCAGTGCCTTTGCACTGAACTACATCCCCAGTCCTTTCTTACACTTTTTATTTTGAGACAGGGTCTCAGTGAGTTGGCTGGGCTGGCCTTGAACGTGAATCTTCCTGTCTCGGCCCTCCCTCCCCACAGAGTGCTGGAATTGCAGGCCTGTCCTACCACACCCATCTTGGAGCCTGTTTTTCTTTAAGGAACTGATAGTAAATCGTTTAATTTTATCTAGGCTTCTAGACCCTGCCAACACCCAGCAATTTGATGACTTCAAGAAATGCTACGGAGAAATCCTCTACCGTTGGGGTCTGAGAGAGAAACGAGCAGAAGTGCTGAAGTTTGTGTCTTGTCCTCCTGACCCTCACAAAGGGATCGGTGAATATGAATTTCTTCCTTTCTCTGTCCCTAGCTGAAAGGCTGTCATTTTGCTTGTCATAGCCTCAGACTTGGGATGAAGTTTTAGCTTTTCATTATAAGCAGAAATTTCTGGAGCATTTTGAATCTATTCTAAGCTTCTGAAAACTCTTGCATATCACAAGATCAGCTTTTTGTTGGAACAGAAGTAGTCTGAGACACAGTTCTCACATTGATTGTAAGTAGAGGTGTCTATGCACTTACTTGGCTAGTGCGTTTCGAGCCCCACTCAGTGCTCACGCATTCCTTCCTCTCATGGAGCTGACAGCTGAGTGGGGAAAATTTTTTAAATTACAAATCAAGACAGATACTAATGAACAGACAAAACTGATGTTGGGGCCAGGAGAGCGGGAGTGGAGGCTTTCAGGAGATGGGTTGAGGTCCATGGGGAAGGCCATGCCAAGGGGCTGAGGTCCCAGGAACGCGAAGGCGCTGCCAGCCAGAGCAGCGAGGAGCGTGCTCTGTGTGGAGGGAGTGGCCGCAGAGAAGGGGCTTGTCACTTTGGGAGGGCAAAGGAAGGCCAGTGGCCAGAGCACAGCCAGCAAGGAGAGCAGCGTGAAATTAGAGGGGCTTGGGCTGGGGATGTAGCTCAGTGGTAGAGCAACTTGCCTAACAAGCACAAGGCCCTGAGTTTGATCCCCAGCATGCCACCCCCACTGCCAAAAAAAATAGAGGGGTTAGCTGGGCACAGTGGTGCACACCTGCAGTCCCAGCACTCAGGAGGCTGAGGCAGGAAGATCATGAGTTTGAGTGGGCTATATAGCAAGTTCAAGGTTGGCCTACACTGTGTAGGAAGACCTTATCTCAAAAAAGAAAACAGAAAAAAATAAAAATAAAAATAAAGAAAATGGGTATAGAGGTTCAATTGGATAGGAGGAATAACTTCTAATGTTCCATAGCACAGTAGGGTAACTGTGGTAGGCAACAATGAACTGAATCTTTTAAAATAGCTCATAGAGAGGATTTTGAATGTTCCCAGCACAAAGAAATGATTAATGCCTGAGGTGATAGAAATGCCAGTCACGCTGGTCTGATCGTTATATACTGTATTCACATACAGTGTGAAATGCCACATTGTCTTCCATAAACATGTACCATTACTATGTCGACTGAAAATACAGTAGTAAAATATCTTAATAATAACATAAATTTTAAAAACTAGATTTTAGGATTATTAGGGATGTAGCAGGCAAGGACTTGTAAAGAATTGGGGTTGTATCCCGAGTCCAGTGGCGAGAGTTGTTTGAAGGGTGTAAAGAAATGACATGCTAAAAAAAAAAAAGTGAAGAAGTGACATGCCCTGGTTTACATTTTGGGAGGGTCGCCTTGGCTGTTAGGAGGGCAGGACTGGAGGAGGGCAGGGTAGAAGTAGGAAGACTGTTGCAGGGGTCGGGGTTGGCAGCCTGCCAATCTCTAGGGAGGGACATCACTGGAGGTGGAGAAAAATGGATAAATTAAAAATATGTTTGAGAGGTAGACTCAGTGTGACTTGCTAATAAATCAGAAGTGGGACTGAGAAAGGAAGACAAAGCTTGGCTGTTTCCTGGATTTCTAGCTTGAGCAACTGGGCAGGTGGCAGTGCCGCATGCTAAGATAGACAAGACTGGGAGAAACTCACGAGCTTAGCTGGGGATTGGCAGAGGTGCGGAAGATAAGGGGCCGCAGAGGTCTTGTGGGCGGTGGGGTGTGAGTGGTGCTCAGGAGAGGGAGGGCGGGTGGGAACCTGGAACCTGAGCTGACGGCTGGGTTTACCTGGGAGCCAGAGCTGAGAACACAGCTTGGAGTGAGCGTGGTGACACCCCGCCTGCTCGCCCGCCTGGGCCTTGATAGGAGTGGGTGCTGGGCTCTGGTCGGAGGGGAAGAGCCAGAGATAGAGACTCCTGCTGAGATGCCAGTGAGTTTGAGGAAAACCCAGACCATGATGTGCATGCACCTAAGCAAAAAATATTTTTTGAAAGGAAGAAATGGAAGACTGCTGAAGAGAGTGGGCTGAAGACCCTGATTTCCTCTGTCCCTAGACCTCACCCAAGTGTCTGTACAGAGCTTTTGTGAAAAGGCACGACTGTGTGGGGAGAGGTAACGTCGGCAGTGAAGTGTGGGCCCCGGGAAGCAGAGAGGTAGCTGGTTCTGCAGGGCCTGATAAGCTGAGCCTGAACTGGCAGCTGGAAAACAGCAAGGGGCACTGCAGGAGCCCCTGGTGGCTCAGGAAGCAGTGGCACCCGGTGCCTCTGGGAGGGGCTTGAAGGGAGATTAAAAGCCAAGGTCTTGTTTGAGGCTTTTAGGACCCCAGGCTCCCCATCCTAGTTTGCAGAGCAGGCCATCACCCAACCTGACTCCAGCAGAAAGCTGGAGGTTTATTCTCCAGAGAAAGGTGAACACATTCCCACACGTACCCACCCTGATGAAGGGAAAAAGACCAGGGATAAGAGGCAACCATAAAAGCTTTCAGAGAGACAAAACAGGTCACATACGAAGGACGAGGACCATGAGTGGCATCACACCTCTGAGGAGTAGTTCTGGAAACTAGATGACAGTGCACCGCTATCTCTAGAATTAGCAAGAAAATGATTCTTGCCAGATTCTGAACCCTGATTATCAGTCACACATGAAAGCGGACCTTCAGCCTAAGTACGGAGAAGGACAAGATTCAGGACAGAACGTGTAGGGGTCAGATACGGGTGGAGGGGCTTGCTGTGACAGCCCTAGATAGGTAGCCCAGTCCCCACTGGGGCCTTGGGAGCCTCGGTTCCAGGGACAGCAGACTGAAAAAGTGTACGTAGTATAGTATAGTGTTCAGTGTATTTATAGAAGAATCAGATATTTGAGGGAGAGTTTGGAGGTGAAAAGTGTCATAGTACATAGATGAATGGTGTTTACCTATGTGAATAATGTACAAGGGGAACATGATCCAGCCAAAATAGAACTGGGGAGAGACAAGGGGCGGGGTGGTATCTGTGGTGTGTGGTTGGGTAGACCAGGGTGGGGGTGGTAAAGGAGAAGCCACTGTAGAAAGTCAGTAGATAATGCTTAAAAATGATATTTAAGAAATAACTTCATGGCAGGCATGGTGGCACATGCCTGTAGTCCCAGTAGTCTGAAGGCTGAGGCAGGAGGATTGCCGTGAGTTCAAGGCCAGCCTGGGCTACATAGTGAGTTCAAGGACAGCCTGAAGTACATAGCAAGACCCTGGCTCAAAAAGAAACAAAGAAGGGCTGGGGATTTAGCTCAGCAGTTGGAGTGCTTGCCTTGCAAGCATAAGGCCCCGAGTTCGATCCCCAGCTCCAAAAAAAAAAAAGAAAGAAAGAAATAAACAAAAAATAACTTCATAAATACACTGGTTCAAGATAAGAAGGTAGAAACAAAAGAAACAGTTGAATGAAGTGAAAAGATTTCCTCTAGAGAATGATGAGGTGTGGGATGGCAGGGAAGGCTGGGTTTTGTAAGATCCATAGAATTATTTGACTCTTTTTGTGGGGAGTGGTTTTTTTTTGAGACAGAGTCTCGCTATGTAGCTCAGACTGGCCTTGAACTCACTACATAACCAAGGCTGGCCTCGAACTGTCAGCAACCCTCCTGCCTCCGCCTCTTAAGTGCTGGGATTATAGGCATGCACCATCATGCCTGGCTCTTGACTCTTTAAATTGTATGTGTATATAGTTCAATTTGAAAAAAACAAATGGAGCAATACTTACATTTAGACCATGAATAACAAGGATTATTTTATATAACTTTAGTATATATACATGAAGAAATGTAGACACAAAATGATGTTTGGGCAACATGTGTTTTTAGAGCATCTCGATGCAGGAAAGTATAGCAGAAAGAGATTAGTCATAGCCTGGAGCAATTTGTCCTTTAAAATTAGTTTTCAGGAAAACATAAATCACAGCGATATGGAACTGAGATATCAGTCCATCAATCACCTTAACTCTTACTGACACCTAATGTTTAATTTCTGTGGGATGCACAAAGAAACAGATGTGGTTTGAGGTGGGGCAAGAAGACTGTAATCCAGAGTCTGAAGCATAAACTCATGAACACCTAAAAGATAGTCAGAAATTCCTAGTTTGAAACTGGGTGTGGAGGCAGGAGGGTCACAAGTTTGAGGCCAGCCTGGGCTACATAGCGAGTCCAAGGACGGCCTGGAGTACATAGCACGACCCTGTCTCATTGAAAAAAAAAAAAAAAAAAGAATTTTTAATAGTATGTTCTGTACCAATAAAAACAATATCACAAGGTTTCAAAAAGGAGGCAGGAAGATTATAAGAGACTTTCAGACAAAACACTAAGAAATCTGCTTTTATCTGCAAAGCTTTACAAGGTAGCCAGCCCATCCAGACTTTGAAGGATTTGGCTGCCCAGATACAGGACACAGCAGGGTCTTTTGTTGTTTTGTTTGGTTTGGTTTTTTAATTGGTCTTTTCTGCAGTGCTAGGAGTCCAACGCAGAGCCTCCCACATGTTAGAGCTCTCTGGCTGCATACCCACCCCTTTTGAAAAACTGTATTTTGAGTCAAGATCTTGCCAAGTTACCAAGGCTGTACTAAAACCATCTGAGTTACAGGTGTACGCTGTCACTAGCTGGCTCCCAGGGCCAGGTGGTCTCTTCAGGAGTGAACAGAGGTGGTTTCTCGCCTGCTTATCTTACCTGCAAGAGTCATCCAGTGTCTGCAGGCTTCTCCACAGCAAATCTGAAGGGTAAAGTTGTTCTCATATGTAGGTTAGGTATTTATAGGAGGGGCTCAAGGCTTCATTTATTTTGGGAGGATAATTCTAGACAGAATATTACTTTTTTAAAAAATCTTAGTATCAGTTGATTTTTGTTTTCTCGGGTGTCCCCCTGCAGTGTGTGATGTGCTAGGTTATAACCGTGGCAAAGCAAGGGAGTGCTTTGCCCATTCAGCTTCCCCATGGGGATGATTCCTTCCCTAGAGATGCAGGTTTGCCCACTTAAGTTTTCTGGTTCAGTTTATTAATTTAATGTCATATTTGTTCAGCTGATGTCATTTACATTTGTGCCCTATTTGTTGTATGGTTCACAAACTAGCACCTTCTGCCTTTGGTGTTAACTTTTGTCTGGAGGCTTTGTAAAACCTCAGAATCATAATTTGATGTTCTATGTGTTTAAAGTTCTTCTTTCTCCTTTTCTTTTCTTTTCTTTCCTTCTCTTTTCTCTTCTCTCTCCCCTTTTCTGTCCTTCTCTTCTCTCTCCCTTTCTTTCTTTCTCCTGGGGTTTTAACCCAAGGCCTTTACACTGAGCTGCACCCCTAGCTCATTTCTTTTTGTTTTGTTTTGTTTTTGGGTGCTGGGGATCGAACTCAGGCCTTGAGCTTGCTAGGCAAGCTCTGTCACTCAGCTGAATTCCCAGCCCCCTAGCCAGAGTACTGGGATTGTAGGCACGTACCACCATGAGCAGCTCTGAAGTATTTTATTGCCCTTACTAGTTTGTTAGAAAGCAGGAATGATCCGTTTCTCCTCTACCAGGTTTCAGCTGCAAAACCAGTACTATACCTCTGATGTGTGATCCTGAGTTCATGACTTTTCCCGGTCTGCCGTGGCATGGCCGCGGGTCCCTGAGGCAAAGAATAGTTCTCTGGGAGGATCTGCAGGCTTTAGGTCTGTGCATAAAGCATCATAATGGTTTATCAAACCCAATTCAATGAAAGTTGAATTTAAATATGACATTTTGGATATGACCTTGGCTATGAACTTGATTTGTCCATTTATATCCTGATAAGGAGGGCAGATTGTTATTAAACCTCCATAAATAATTTTTCATGAACAGGCAGTTTGTTTGGCACTTAACCATTGTTTTGAGCAGTTTTGTAGATAAGCTCAATCGGTATATAATTCTTTCCTATGGAATTGCTGTTCCTAAGTTTTCCTGATGATTTAGTGTTATAATCTATATTAAGATCTTTTTTGGATTTTTTTTCCTTATGAATTCTACAAGACTTAACTGGAACAAGGTATGTTAAAGAGTGTTCATTTCAATTTATATAAGTATAGTCTGTTAGTAAAAGGATCAAGATGTAGTATATTACGTACACCCGACGATGAATATATTTGTTATGTATCACAAGTATATACTAATACAATTTTTTAATGTATAACCTTTTAAAATGAGGGTTAGAGGTAGAGCAAGAAAAGTTTTTTTCAGATGTCTATTGGAAAATAGGCCATTGGCCATAATTAAATTTTTTCATCAGTGAGGTGGCAGTGTGAGGAGAAATACCCCCCCTTCAGAGACTTCTGTTTCCTTAAGGAAGTGAGGGGTGCCTGGGAGAGGAGCTCAGAGCTGCAGGGCAGCCCTGGGGGAATGGGAGGGGCTGTCACTGGTTGTGTGAAGTGCACTTCTCCATGGCAGGCCTTCTTTGAGGGCTGCTCTGCTCCTTGGAGCAGGCGTGGAGGGGACAGGGGCATGGCTCATCCAGCCTAGCATACCTGCCAAGTGGTACAGTGCAGGAGGAGGGCCCAGGAGTTGAGGGTATTTGTAAAGAAGTGATTATAAAATTGGTCCTATAAAGTGGGTGTGGTAGCGCATGCCTGTCATCCCAGCACCGCAGAAAGCTGAGGCAGGAGAATTGCAAGCCCAGCTGAGGCAACGAAGCAGAACTGTCCCAAAAAATTTTAAAAGGGCTATGAGGTAGCTCATTGAGAAGGCCCTGAACTCAATCCCCAGGACTGCACAATAAATAAATAAAGTTGGTCATGTAATTTCAGGCTGGCCACAGGGCAAGGTGCATCCAGAAAGGGGCAGATGCCCCAAAGAGGCAGAGTGTAGGGCCCTAGTGGGGTGCATTTTGGAGACACCAAGGGTCATGCTGAGGACCGAAGCAGATCAGGTCATGTAGATAGGGGCTAGCTTCATGGTCTCTTCCAAGAGGCAGGACCTATGCCTGGCAGAGAGGTGGAGCAGTGCTGATGTGGCCATCTTACCTCCCCACCAGTGGACAGGCAGGCAGTAAGGTGGGCTGGCTGAAGCCAGGTTCAGTGGCACAAGCTTGTGATCCTAGCACTCAGGAGGCTGAGGCAGGAGGACCAAAGTGAGTTCGAGGCCAACCTGAGCAACA
>PVJO010022687.1:0-27577 GCA_004026905.1 Hystrix cristata | reverse complement strand
AGACTCCAGTCCTGTTTTTCTTTCCACTACCTCAGTGTTTCTCCAACTGCAGTTCCTGGACTGTCTGCACCAGAAGCACCTGGACTGCCCGTTACAAATCCAGATTCTTGGAGGCCGCCCACCCCTCCTCAAGTAGGATCTCAAGGTAAAAGCGTAGAATCTAACACACCGCAGTTGGGTTCTAGATCCATTATCATGGGAATTGTGCTTTAATTTGGCTTTAAATCTCCTTTTTATTTTTTTGGGGGGGCGGTTTGGGTGCATTTGACTTCTCAACTGCACTTTCTTTCTTCTTCTTCTTCTTTTTTTTTTTTTTTGGGTGCCTGGGATCGAACTCAGGGCCTTGCGCTTGCCAGGCAAGCACTCTGCCACTTGAGCTAAATCCCCAGCTCCCTAAATTGCACTTTCTTAAAGAGCACATTGGTATGGATCAATGCCCATAGCATGGTGGGAGCTTCCAGACGTTTGGAGAAATCCCTCTTTCTCTCTCACCTGTTCGCAGAAGTCTTGGTGTCAGTTCCGTGCCTCTGCCAAGATGAGCGACTGGAGCTTCCTGGGAGCGTTCCTGGAGGAAGTACACAAGCACTCCACTGTGATCGGCAAGGTCTGGCTCACTGTCCTGTTCATATTCCGCATGCTCGTGCTGGGCACGGCTGCTGAGTCTTCCTGGGGGGACGAGCAGGCTGACTTCCAGTGTGATACCATTCAGCCTGGTTGCGAGAACGTTTGCTATGACCAAGCCTTCCCCATATCCCACATTCGCTACTGGGTGCTGCAGGTCATCTTCGTCTCCACACCATCTCTGGTGTACATGGGCCATGCCATGCACACCGTGCGCATGCAGGAGAAGCGAAAGCTACGAGAAGCCGAGAGAGCCAAACAGCTACACCATGCTGGTTCTTATGAGTACCAGGTGGCTGAGAAACCAGAGCTGTCCTGCTGGGAGGAAATGGATGGAAAGATTGTCCTCCAGGGCAATCTGCTCAACACCTATGTCTGCACCATCCTGATCCGCACCACCATGGAGGTGGCCTTCATTGTGGGCCAGTACTTCCTCTACGGAATTTTCCTGAACACCCTGCATGTCTGCCGCAGAAGTCCCTGCCCTCACCCTGTCAACTGTTATGTATCTCGGCCCACAGAGAAGAATGTCTTCATTGTCTTTATGCTGGCTGTGGCTGGGCTGTCCCTCTTCCTCAGCCTGGCTGAACTCTTCCACCTGGGTTGGAAGCGATGTGTCAAGTCGAGGAAGGGCGTGGCCGAACGTCAACTTCCTGGGCCCTCAGCAGGCATGGTCAAGAGCTGCACACCTCCTCCTGACTTCACTCAGTGCCTGGAGAATGGCCCTGGGGAAAAGTTCTTTCGTCCCTTCAGTAACAATATGGTTTCTCAGCAGAACACAGACAACCTGGCCACTGAGCAAGTGAGGGGCCAGGAGCGGATTCCTGGGGAGGGTTTCATCCATATCCATTATGGTGAGAAGTCTGATGTGTCCAATGGCGTCTCATCAGGTCACCGCCTTTCCCACGGCTATCATAGTGAAAAGCGCCGTCTTAGCAAGACCAGCAGCAAGGCCAGGTCAGATGACCTATCAGTGTGAACCTCCAACATGAGAAGACCAGGGCCAGGCAGGGAGGAAGGAGGCTCAGAGAGGGAAGATGTGACCCTTCTGACCCCATGTTCTTGATCTCATCACCGCTCTGCTCCTTTTGGGCTCTGGGTCTCACCAGCATTGCTCATTAATTCTAGAAGGTATAACCAGGGTTCTTGAGAGTTTATGGTGGCTACGCAGCAGGGTGTTGTCCCCTCCTCATCTTCTACCAGAATACTCAGTGAAGTCTTTCAGATTATGCAGTAACTGGGGTAGAGGAAGGGGCAGAAACTGTGGCAAAGTCAGGGTGAAGAAGGATAGCCATGAGACTAGAACACCAGCAAAATACCAGATAATTTCCCAAGTTTCTGTGGCTTTCTTGACCCTCATCATTCTGTCTCCCCTCAAGGAAGAACTCAAAATTCTCAGCCCATAGAGAGCACCACTCAAAGAAACTCGATTATCTGTGCTCTTGATTCTGTTGATTTCTCTGTTGGGCCACAGCCGGGAGCGGTGATAAGGTGGGCCTATGGCTGCAGTTGGCTACTCCTCCCTCCACTCAATCTTAAAAGAGGATCCCTGGAACTCGACCAGCAGTCTCGATTTGACAAGTGCCTTGGCAGGTATCTCAGGCAAACGTCCCACCTTGGTAATGCTGCAGTGCTTCCTTCTGCCAGGGTATACGCCCAGCCCAGGAGGGTGCCGAGAGTCACTGTACACACAAACCGCGCTGGAATTCCTGCTGCCACCTCTCGTCCTGCCTGCTTTACAGTTCAGCACAACGGTGGACGCCATCCTCGCACTTCTCCCCCTGGCTGTTCATCCAACGTTCCTCCGAAGACCACCTCATCGACAGGAATGCCCCAGAAGCCACTGTCCTGTCTCAGAGCTTAAACAGATCACCAGCCACTGAGAGCAGCAGAAATTTCCCAGGATTTATTAAAAAAAAAGAACATTGTTCTTCTCAGATTCCCCTTGGGGGAAAAAGACACTGGAAAAATATTTTCTCCTATTTCTCTTATTGACTGCCAACTTAGAATATCAAGAGGAGGTATGATGACAGCTATTGAGATCCCCAGTTCTCTCTTTCCCTGAAGGCATCGGCACAGACATGGAAGCAGTAGGAGACTCTTATCAAGACCCGTACTTAAAGTGCACAGAGAGTCCTACATCTCCCTGGTTCCCTTAATGAGACCGCCAAGTAGAGGCTGCAGACAAGCCCTGCCTTCCCCAGGGTGTGGCGTGGTGTATCTACTGAGTGGATCCACAATGGGGTGGCTGGCTGCCATTGTGAATGCAGGCAAAGGATGTTTAGAATTGGATATTGAGACTATCAAGGGATTACTACGTTTAAAAGATGCGCGTGTGTGTGTGTGTGTGTGTGTGTGTACACACACACACACACATTGATAGGATGGTGAAGGGAAGGGGAGTCCTGAAATGAAGAGCGGGAACTGTAAAGAACTCGTGTCTCCCAGATCCCTGGCAGAGGGCCCAACTTTTCTTGTCTTAGTGGTATTATCCTGAGGAGATAGGCAGGAAAGGTTGGGACGCAGGAGGGTACCGGTTCAGAACACGACTCAGCTTCTCTACCTGCTCATTTTTGGACCATTCTACAGATATTTGGATGCTACCGGTGGGTGGCAAGAAGGATTTGAGAGAAGAGATGGGGAAAAACTGGCTCAGATAGCATTTAGGAAAGAATGGTCATCCCAGATCCCCGGAGGGAACACATTTCTTATCTGGCACTGGCATTGTGAGTCTCTCTTCTTCCATCTCTGAATGTGTTTTGTGAAATGATTGTTTTTGAATTTAAAATTCTATGAGATCAGTCCTTGAAGGTAAGGTTTTCAGGAGAGAAAAAAATAATCTGTCCTAATAAAGTCTGTCTCCACTTTTATCTCTCTGTTGTGTGACTTTCATATTGTGACTATAAGAGAAGCATGGCAGGTGTGGTGAAGGAGTGTGGAGCTTTGGAATCATACATGCAGGTGTTAAAATTCCAGATGTTGGTTTACATCTTGTCTCCAGCAAGCTACTTAATATCTGAAACTTTGTTTTCTCATCTGTATGTGGGTCTAGTAGAACCTAACTCATAGGATTGTTAAATGAGAGATTGTTTATAAAGAATTCTGGCTGGGCATGGTGGCACAAACCTGTAATTCCAGCACTTGGGAGGCTGAGGCAGGAGGATCACCACAAGTTCAAGGCCAGTGTGGGATACATAATGAGTTCAAGGGCAACCTGAACTATATAGCAAGACCCTGTCTCAGACTTAAAAAAAAAAATTCAGAAGAGCGCTTGGAGTATAATAGTCTGTCATGAAATGGTAATTGCTATCATCATTATTGTTTTTGCTATTACTCTGCACAGTATTTGAAAACTGGGATGTCAAGGGATGATTCCAGAACTTCCCCTTTTGAGATTCACAGTTTGATTCACCTCAAGTGATCAAATTAACATACATAAAAGGAAACAATTAAAATATGATTAAATGGGAGTTAATTTATTATCAATTATTAGAACCATAAGGCTCCAGGAAGTGACAGAAATGGAAAAGGAAACACCTGACATAGACCTTAATAAGTGGCAAGGCTCTAAGTAGTGGAGAGTGCAAAGATGACGCTGAAATAGGGCTTAGCATCCCCATTTTATACACATGGAAAGTGGAGGTCCAGGAAGGCTCTCCAACAGTGGAGCAGCTTCTCGCTAGCCTCTCTGATTGGGATCACATCTCTTTGAAAGAAGAAAAATGGTTCTTGGTCCAAACAAGGGTCAAGGGACCATCTAACCCTTCACCAATAAATAGGAGCCATTTTTGGAAGAAACATGGGCTTTAAAAAAATGGACACGTTTAGCAAGACACTTTGCTTAACAGCTCTTTGGAAGAGGTCTTTCAGGAAGATCACAGAATGCATCTTCTGGCATCTGGGTTGACATTCTGGGGTACAGCTGGCACCTGTCCAAGGGTAAGGTGCTCAGCCCAGAGAGTCCAGAGTAGCTCAGCTGTTAAAAAAGGTCTGGTACTCATTTTTTCTCCTAGAAAAAAGTGTATGGTACATCTAGTTTTATAAACTTAGCTACAACATTTAATATTTTATACTGTACTATGCCCAGACTGAAAAAGCCCAAAGGGACTTATTTTATAGTAAGATTGCAACCTTGTGAATTTCTGCTCTCATTTTCTCTCCCCCACACCAATGGTTCATCACTAAAGACCATAAGTTTGTTGGTAATACAGTGAACACATGCTGAATTCCAGGTCCCTTCAGGCTTCCATTCTTCATTTCCTTCCTCTGGTGCCAGATAAGACCAGAATTCCTATCACTAGTATTTCATTCTAGTGGCTAAAGAGTGTTAAGTAGTTAAAAGCTAAGAAAACTCCTATGAAGAAAGAATTTTGGATTTTTTCCCTAACATCAAAAAAAATTTTGGGGAGGGTGCTGGGACTCCAACTCAGGGCTTTGCGCTTGCTAGGCAAGTGCTCTACCACTGAGCTAAATCCCCAGCCCCTCTCACACCAAATTTTGATACTAGAGAGACAAACTTGGGCAGCAGGCACCTCACACGTCATCTGAAGGACTGTTTTCATGGTATGTAAGTGGGGAAAATGGTGAGGCTGGAAGAGGCTCTCAAAAATAATCTACTACTTTCCAATCCTTATGAGATCCTGGAAGCCCCCTGAGTCAGTCCATGTATTGACCCTTGACAATAAAAAGAATTTTCAAATGATAAATAAAATAGGGTTTGTGCTTTTTTCCTGTTGTTAGTGACCTGACTGTCATCAGAGATGGGTAGATTTTTATTATTATTGCTACTGGAAAAGACAAAAACTTTCATTCAACAAATATTTATTGAATAGCCATTTCGAGCCAGGAATTATGTTAGGCTTTAGGAATATAATTTTCTAAACCAGTCATAGTTCCTGCCTTTTCTGGCTTACCATTTAGTCGTTTAGTGGGAAGGCCTTTCCATGCAAGTGAACAAATCACGTAATTTGAAATTGTCGTAAAGGCCTTGAAGGAAACAAATAGGGGGCTAACAATAGTGGAGGGAAGGTCCTTCTGCAAACAGGATGAGTGGAAAGTCCTTTCTGAGGAGGTAACACTGAAAATGAGATCCGACAGCCACTGTAAGCAAGGGAAGAATCCAGGCAGGAGAATCCAAATTCTGGGGCAGGAAGCCCCAGAATACAGCTGGCCTAATGTTTTTGAATTGTTGCGAACCCACACACTTTTTGCCCCCAAAACTTCATAGGACAGATACATTTTCGCTCAAGGAAGCAGGAACATTTATAAAGGGTCTGGACTAAAACAAGTAAATATCAGATGTTAAGTTGGAAAAGGTCCTGCTTGATGTCGTAACTATAATTTCCACTAGTGTGGATTCTACTAACACACTCGAGGCCTTCTATGCTCAGTCCCTGGGACAGCGTTGGGAATGGGAAATGGGGCTGCTCAAGGGCAAAACTAGCTGCAGACCCAGAAGGGAGTCTGGGCTGGCAGGGAGAAGGCAATATCCACAGGGTCTAGGAAAGAGCCAGCAAGGTGTGGTCCAGAGTGGCCTTGGCACCAGAGAAGTCAAAGAAACGAGACCTCAAGTACACAAAGAGGCAGGTAGTAGAGAAGGTGGAGGGGGCACATCGCAGGGAAGCCAGGCCACAGAGCAGTACGGGATACCAGGCAGGCAGGCACACCAGGGAAGCTACCAGCAGGACAAGCATCCTTGGACCCTCTGTGCTCAGGAGGGAGACCGATGCAGGCAATACCGAACTTCATTCTAGGGGCTGGGTTAAGAGGCAAGGCACCTGGACAGAGCCTTGGACACAGTTTGAGGTGGGGTCCCTTGAATTACAATGAGATGTAGATGAATAAAGCTATTTCCAGCAATAAATATGATCTTTACAGATCCCTTCAAAGCTTTAAGCAAAGGAATGGCCAATAGTGAGAGCTCCAATCACCTCATCAAGCCACGTTGGCAGATTGAGAGATCATTTTTGGCACAGAACCTAACACTTCTCTGAAATCACTTGAAGTTGGCACCTATCTCCTTCACGTTGACATTGGGAAGGCCATGGCTTGGAAACAAGACTCAAGTCCTCTCTGTCCCTTCAACATAGCTGAATTTTCCATTTCCCTGATTCAAGGCCCTCATGGGACCGGGCACATTTACTTGCTGACAAACGCTTTCTCAGGGTAAAAGAACTGTGCATGAAGCTTTCAAGAGTGCTCATTGCCCTAAGCCCTGCGTCCTAGCCATGGCTAAAATCCCCTCTAGCATCAGCTGCAGTTCAACAACTGGGGGGTTCAGGACGGGGAGGAAAGGTATTTTACGCCTTCCTGAGATTTTTTTTCTTAAAATAGGATTACGTATAACCTGGAGTGGTTTAAGCTTACAGATGTTTGATTTAAAATTGCAGATTCAGAAGCCAATATAAAAACCCGTATAGGGTATAGATATCAATTTTAAAAACTCACTGTTTTGGTAATAATAATGAAACAAACTTACAAAGTTTGTGCTTTGTAATAATGAAACAATGCTTACTATTTCCTGGGCATTGGACTAAGAGATTTTATGAATTATCACTTCATCCTTACAAATCTGATGAGGTTATCTGACCCTGCTTTATAGATAAGGAAAAGGAGACTTAAGAAATATGTAGTAACTTGAACAATTAGTAAGTAGTAGGGCCTGCCCTTATCTCTCCACCTACATTATGCCTCTCCTAAGCGCATATCATATATTCTTAAGTAAAAAGAAAGATTCAAAATGGTATGTGCACTATGATTATGACGTGTAAAAATAGGTATTTATAAGAACCAAGACTTGTAAGCAACAAACGAAAATGTAAGCAGTTGTGCCCATTTGACAGATCTCTGGGGATGCTCTAATTCTCTTTGTTCTGTGAACTATTTTAATGCTATTGTGTTATTTTTACAATTAAAAATTTAAAAATATATTTATATTCAATCTTTGTGCTAAATTTGGTGTCCCCCTGGGGTGGCTGCCAGGAGCTGCCTCTCTCTATTTCTGCAGAACTTGTGCCTGGGAAAAATTTTCTTTGCTTGGACTCTGACTGCCACCCTTAAATGGAATAAAGTTAGCAGGAGGCACCCACTTCAGGTCCAGGCTGCTGAGTGTGACGGCGGGTGGTCTGCCAGCTCTTTCCTCTGGAAACGGCCAATGGCCGGGGTGAGTGTGGGGGCATGACCTCCCCCTGAGTTCCTGCTTCACTGTGGAGAATACCCACCTCACACGCGCGAGACAGGGCAATAGCGTGAGAGACCTACTGGTGGGGGCACCCTTTTTTCCCAACTCAGTTTTAATTTTTATCAGTATATGTTTGCAGTACATAATGATTATATTCCTTGTGTCGAGTTGGTACAGGTACATAACAAACACATCTTAATTCTTTCTGCATTCCTTTCCTTCCTCCTCCTTCCATCTCTTGGTCCCCTTCCCTTTTGCAAAAGGTCCATTTCCCTATTTCATATTATCTAAATTTTATTTTGCTCTTTATTTATATTTTGGGTTTCTCATATAAAAGAAACCATGCAATATTTAACCTCGTATGTCTGATTTTATCTTATAAATCCTTATAAAGTTAATTATCATACATATAGATTAACAACCAGAGTAATAGGCCAAAAACAGTATAAAACACACAGGACAATTATACTAATTTAAAGTACACTTTTAGATACCTTGTCCATACTGGATTACAATAACTTTTTTTCCTGTCTTTTTTCCTATTATCTTTTCTTTTACAATTTATTTATATATTGAGTTTTGCATATAAGAGAAAGCATGTGATATTTAAGCTTGTGAGTCTGATTCACTTTACTTAACATTATGGTCTCAAGGTACATCCATTTTCCTACAAATGACTCAAGTTTATCTTTCTTTATGGCAGAGTAGTACTCCATTATATGTAAATATACATTTTCTTTATCCATTCATCTGTTGATGGACGTACAGGTCACTTCCAAGATATAACTATTATGAGTTGTGCTGCTAAAAATTTAAGAGTTGTACGCATGTATCACTGTAATATGATATCTTTAATTCTTTCAGGAAGATTCTTAGAAAGGGAATACCTGGGTCACATGGAACCTCTAGTTTTAGATTTTTGAGGAATCTCCACGCCGACTTCCATAGTGGTTGTACTAGTTTACATTCTCACCAACAGTGTCCCACCAACATTCCCCTCCAGCCTCACTGGCATTGGTTACTGTCTGATTTCTTAGTGATAGCCATTCTTTCTGGAGTAAGATGGAATTTCCATTGGTGAGGGAATTTTTCTTCAGTTTAAATGTCTTTTCTCATCTTTAAAGAAATCTTAAAGTGCTAACTTTATATAAAGCAGGCAAATTCAAGTAATTTGCGACAAGGCCAATTTTTATAGAGGTAAACAAGGAATTAACAATAAACTAAGACACACATGGAGAGAAAAACCAAAAAGTTGTAACTGGACAGCAACAGACGCTATAATACCATCTGGGCCTTCTCATTTCATGTGAACACATCAGCTAACAGACTCAGGTCTGCTGGATTTAGTACCCTAACTCTCTTGGATTTTGGGGTTTACTAAAATTTATACATCAACAAGTACACAAAAGGTCCTAAGGAAAAGAATGCCACTCAAAAAGATCAACACTGGACACTTAAGTAATCTTAAAAAGTTATCTACTACTGTAAAGGAACATAAAATGTAATAGCTCTTACAAACTACAAACTGTAACCTTGTCCAAAGTTTAATAACTCCTGCCCTTTAGCTGCTTTTTCAAGGAAGTGCACATTCACTAAATGGTGATTGAAGTGATTGCTATAATCTTTTTCCTTTCTAAAAGAACAATCACAAAGAAAACACAAAGTCCCTCAGCTACCTGGACCACCAGGGCGTCCTCGGCATCTTTTGTACTAGTGTCTTGGGGAACTATGCAATCTGGAAATATTACTACCCTCTGTCATGTTGCCCTTTAGGTCACTTCCGTCGTCACAGTGGATTTCTTCATCTTCATCAATTTTCTGAGACTCACTTATTGTCCTGCTAATGGGAGCTGAGGCCAGAGTGGTTTTGGACAGTGCTTCACATTCTTCTGCTGGTGGGGAGAAAAGCGATGGTGAAGCTGGTTCTTCCGCTCCTGAGTCTTTACCTGGGAGATTCTCTGTTGTGCTCTCATCAGTGACTATTTCAATCCACAAGTCATGTTTGAGAGAGTCTGAAGTTTATCATCTGAAGTTCCACCCTGTGGCCTACTCAAGTTTGACACAGAAGCCGAAATGCCGGTAGATTCCTGGGGAGTGGCTCAACCAGCCATGCGCTTAGCTGCCTCTTCTGCTCCCACTTTCTGCAGGGGGCCTGCCGTACATATTTCCTTGACCATCAGAGAGTAAGTTTTGGTCTTTTGACTTTTCCTTTTTCTTTGGCAGAGATGATGGTGCTAACAGGTCCTGCATGCTTATATTTTCTTTTCATATATCTATGCCAGAGTCTAGATTTCATATTTTCATTTGGAATGAATATAGTAAATTTACAGCTGTTATGATTTTTGTAATAAATAAAGCACTAGGTTTCATACTGAACAAATACCAAACATCAAATTTTTGCTTTGTTTTGTTTTGTGTTTTGCCTGTTCTGGTGCAGCTCCTGATAGAGTGTTAAATTGTATCTTTAGGAGAACATTTTCTTGTGAATGCTTGGTGTCCACGGGGATACTCAACTGAATGAAAACTATAAGTGATATTTGAGGATTGAAAACCTGGAGCCGGGAAACACAATTATTTGAGTTTTACAGAGTGTCACTTATGAGAACCCAAAGCCTATTAACATGACACATCTATAGGGAGAAGTGTGATGAGTCCTGGCAAGCCAGCCGCAATGTCCTGTGAACACAACGAAAATGGATATTGAATTGAAACACAGTCCAGATTTTAAAAGTCATACTTGCTCAGGGATCTTCACACACTAGTGGTGTCCTAGAGGTCCCCGTGACAGCTTCTTTCTACAGGCGAGACTGCAGGAGAACTGCAGCTACCCTGGTGTCCCTACAGGGGCACTTTGTGCGAGAAAGGGTGTGTGTTCCCAAACTGTTGTAGGTTCTGCGGCCAGTTGCTAAAGTATGTGAGAGAACCCAGCATAGGATTTTTGTACTGTTAGCAGTTGTTCACTGCGGTAAAGTAAAATATGATCCAAATAGGGTATCTTGAACTCTGACATCCCATGGTTTTTTTTTTTTTTTTTTGGTGGTGCCGGGGATCAAACTCAGGCCCTTGTGCTTGCGAGGCAAGCACTCTAATCACTGAGCTAAATCCCCAGCCCCCTCCCATGTTTTGAAAGTAGCCCTTTTACATTTCATTGATATTCCTTTGCCTGGCGATCTCTTTGGGGCAGGTTCACATTTTGGCAGTACACCATGAAAGATGAGGACAAGCACTAATGTAGGGGCATAAGACCTTAACAATCCGAGGGCGAATTTTCAGTTAAAAGGTATTTGCATTTGAAATTGACTGGAAGGGCAAAGATTTAAAGAAGCAGAAGACTCTCGCAAGACCCGAGGAGCGAGGTGTGTGACGATGGTGCGTGTTGTGTGTGCATGAATGGGAATTTGTAAATGTTGGATTCTAGGCTCCGACAATCATTGTTAACAGGAGATTAAGCTACGAATATTTAGGTTTTAAAACTTAAGTTAAATCTTTCTAATGCCTACTTTTAATATTCATGAACTCATTTTACCTAACTTACCTTTTACATTATATTGAAAAAGAGCCATCACAAGCAGATTGGACACTGAGAAGCTCTTTGGGGAAGAGGTCTTTGGATTCTTTCATAATGCGAAGGAAAGAAATTTGTTTTCTGGTGAACTGAACAAATTCTTGATCTAATCTTTAAGACTAGAATGCTAAAAACCATGAAGGAAATTAAAACCCCTTGCTAAGTTGATCTGTGAAAACATTGTTACAGGAAATTGATTGAGACTTGAGGTCTTTCTTCCAGAAAACAAGGACTTGTTTGTCAGGCCTATATTAGGTCCTGAACCTTAATGCCATGTATTTATTTGTTGTACTTCCTAAAAATTGTCTCAATGAAACGTATATTAGTAGTTAGAACTTCTGTTCCAGTTGGGAGTTCTTCCATTTGCAAAATATATTTGCCTGGAACTATTTGAAACTTTTCATTCTTCAGTCCCCCTTCCTCCAGTAGAATTGAAGCCAGAATTTCCCTTTTGATAAAGGAACAAAAAACAAACATGCTATTTGTAAACTGATGTTTAATAACTATTGATAAAGCTGAAATACTAGAGAATATATTATAAATCTAAGTCTAGATAGTCTTATGAAAATGTATCTCCTAAATATTTTTTGAACCTATCTTCACATTGGTTTTCAAGATATTTTAAATTATATATATTTTTTCAGAGCTTCTTATTAGGGGGCTACCTTTTTTAATTGTTGTCGTTGAGGCTTAATTCATAAGAGATTGCGTTGTTTTGATTAGGGTTCTTACAACTATGGCTGGATGTTTTTCTCTATCTTTCCAAGAAGAGCCATTTTATTTTCCAGTCACTTCTAAAGCCATGGGCTCACTAACTTTGGGGACTGTTTGCATATGAGTGCTGATACAAATTAAAACCCAAGTTGACCTCATTGCATGGCACCCCACAAATGTTGACAATGGAAGGAATACTTTGTCTATAGTATATTGTCACTTCAGGGCAGAAAAGCTGGGAGGAAACTTAATTTTCTTCTTTGCATAGATCAGACAAATTTGAAAAGCTAAATGTGCTGAGGTCTTTTATTGGCCTTAGAGATGAAGTGAGCTGATAGAGTTAATTCAGATTTTAAAAATTATCTGAATCTAGGTTGGTATAGATTTACAATCTACAGGCAATATTAGTAAAACTGATAGCTTTTAGTTCCCTGTGTGTACATAGGCTTTCTTCCACCCCCTTCCACATCCATTAATTACTGAACTTTGTAAACTGGCAGGATTGTAACATTACAACAATGTTTCGCTGCACCCATTTTATAAACTTTACAATGCAATACTTGTTACTTTTGTGAGTCGCACTAAAGGTATATTTCTCAAGGTTTTTGCTGTCTTTTTTAGCAGCATTTGATGGAAGATCTTTTATACATTTGTAATAGATAAAAATAAACCAGATTGCAAATCCTAATTTTTAAAATTTTAAACCATGTACCAACTTTTTGGTTGCAATCATGTAGAACAAGGTAAACTGCATTCTCTTAAACAATATGAGTGTATTTCTGTAAGCATAGTGATGTCAGTTTTAAAAATAAGTGAAATCATGATAGACCACTGTTTCACAAACATATTCTGCATCTTACTTTCCATCATTTGAGGTCTCAAAGATCCAACTCTTCCAACTCCACCATGGTTCCATATTTCTTTATTACTCCTAACATCTTTAATTTATACTTCATGAACAGATCACATATCCCATATTATCTAAGTGTTTACTTGTGAAGAACTTCTGTTACCCTTGTATATTTTTGGCCTCCCTATTGCAGTATATAGTCCAGATTTCCTCTTGCTTATTATGCTGTTGCACTGCCTAGACCAGTGCCTAGTATATATAATTTGTACTAAATAAATATCTACTGAATGAATGGTGGAATAGAACAGTGGTCTCCTGGACAGATGTTCTAGAAAACATGCTCTCTTCCATTTCATTGCATTCAGTGTATCTTCGAGCCCAGGAATATTTTAGCAACACTTATAAATGGCACTTTGGAACAGTGCCTGCTTGGCTCATGCCTAACTCTCATTGAATGCTTCAACATGGTGTGTGCCTAGAACTAGGAGAAGCAGAAGTCACCCAAAGAGGGGACGAGGTAAACCACAGCTTGCCAACTAGTCAGAGTTGAATTGGGGCGCTCCACCATTGGCAACAAGTAAAGACTGAGAACACTGTAAGCTGCTACTGCCCTCTGGACAGCAGCCACACTTCCTTTTGGCTAAGCAAGAGAAAGCCTGCCTATTCCCACAGAGATGTGGGAGAGAAGGGAACATGGCAGTTCTAGGTGTTTCCCTCTGATAAGGCAAACTCTGGGGGCTGATTCTGCTTTAATCCATTGCCTCTTTAGATCATTGCCAAGGGTGGAGTAACGTTAGGTGGCAGCTAAAATTGGCTGAAAATAAATCCTGAAACAGACATTGTTTGTCAGGAACAGGTGCTTTAGAGAAGCAGGGTTTCACTTCTGAAAACAAAGAGTACCTCATAGGACCTTTGCAAGGAGAGACAGGGCACCTGTTGCAGCCTTAAAAGTTGCTTTCCTGTCCCAGGTCCCCTGAAGGAAGGCTGTCCAAACCTTTCATCTTACTCCCCAACACCACCACATAACAAAGCTTCACCATGACTTTAGTGGGTTGCTTCCCCACCTCCTGCTCAATATAGATTCACAAAGCCACCTTCTGACTCAAGGATTATAGAGTTTCTCAAAATAAGTTCCACTGAACAACTGCTATACCCAGAAACAGACTGAGTAGAAATTCCAAGGCCCTGGGATGAGCTTCCTATTTCCTCATGCTTAAACCCCTGTTTCTGTGCCCCTGTAGGCACCTGACCAGGAAGCAAATGGAAAGAACAAATCTTTCTAAGTCTGCTCTCCATTTTTACATCAAAAATAAGTTGGTCTGTGTCAGTGCATTCAAAGTCTTTTTGTAGCAATGAGACACTTCAGCTGCAATCTCCTACAAGCTCACATAGAACTGGCCAAACCCAGCAGTCCTGACTGAATTGTGAGGCAGGTCTGTGGCTGAACCTCACCCACTTTGTTCCATCTTGGCCTCCCCCGGGTTTGCCTGGGTGAGCTTTAAGAATCTCTTCTGTCATAGCTCAGGGCAGAGCACTGTGAGGCCCAGAGAGCCCCACCAGGCTAGGACACACTGAACAGAGTGAGGACTTGGAACTAAATTATACATGGGGATTGTCTCCTTATCTTATGTCGCTTTTAAACCAAGGGGACAGGGCCACAGTGAGCATTCCAGTCTCCCCCCTCCAACCTCTCGGGGCCATATCAAATTGTCTCAACTGAGAGGGGAGAGGCATTCAGGGCCAGGAATTCAGGCAAGGCCAGAAACCATAGGCAGTTTGGCTTGGCCAAAACAGAACTACATGTTTACAGTGTTAGCATTTGTAGACGATGGTGGGGAAGGAGCCATGCAGCATCCTTGAAAGTCAATATGGGAAGACCAGACTTCATACAATAGGCAACAAGGAACCACTGCAACTTTCTGAGCAGCAGAGTACCTCCTTGAAAGAGCGCCCCCCCAAAAAAATGTCTGCTCACAAAACCAACTTAAAGAGGTGTGTACCTGGAGTATAAAAACCTTTAATAGGAGCTTTAGGGTCTTTTGCATCCTTTCCTTCTGTTATTACTGCTCTTGTCTACATGCAGATGCCTAAACCTTCTGCCTAAGCTTTTACATAGGCTTCCTTCTCCCGTCTCTCAACAGGAGTCCATCCTCCAACCTGATGTCCTGTGATCTTCCTGAAACACACCCTGCACATTCACAGCACTTCTTCCTTTGGCAGGTCCTTTCTGGGATGAAGTCCGCGCTGCTCAACCCTGCTTTTCCCCATCCTCCACAATTACACTACAGGCTGTGGCCCAGCTCTGTCTCTCACTACACCTGTGCTCCTACAGCCCCCACCACTCTCCATCTCTGGCTGACCCGTGGTGCCCCCATGCCTCCTGCCTTTCCCCTCATCAGCCTTCTTTACCTTCTCAAGGCCTTTGCTGAAAGCTCTCTTATTTTTTTAAGACCCGGCTCTAATCTCAGGCCCTTTGAAAAATGCTCTGAAGACCTTCCAGTTTGGAAGTCTCTCAAGGCACCATATTTGTATATTGTATATCTGCACTAGCACTTATCTTTCTGCCTAGTATCAGAGTTATTTATACATGTCTGTTTCTCCTATTATATTTTGTGCTCTTAGAAAGCAAAAACAAAGTTAACAAAATAAATACTTGATGAATTTCTTGTGTTTGCTAGCAGAGTTTGTGAAACTGTTTTTGGATTAGTTCTATAAATATTCAAAAAGTAAGCACAGTCATCCTGAGCCCACGGAATGCTGATTTTTCAAGAGCAGCACAATTTCTACTCCTTGTTCCATGGTAGGTGAGGTCGGCAGCAGATAAGAAATGCCAGGCTTAATAGGCCAAGAACCGCACCCCGCCCCCAGTCCAGTGTTGTGTCTCCCAGTGGAGCCAGGCTGGAGATCTGGGGAAAGGCATGGCGTCAATATCAAAACACCAGGACTTATCCACCACTCTGGGTTAGACCCTTTCCTCCTACTCTGAAACTCTGGATCTGTCACTGGAGGCTGACAGGCTGCTTAGTCTGTGAGGACTTTGGGAGAACACGGGCACTTAGCAATGGAGGCAAATGGTCCTTAAAGAGACAAAGAAGCCATTTGACATAATTTGAGTATGCCTATATGCCAGGCTCTAAGCCAGAGACTATGAAGTGACATAACCTGAGAAGCCTTGAGTTAGGAGGACGGTTATGTACACTGGACAGTTTGCAATCTACCGAGAGCTTGGGGTGTGTGTGTGTGTGCGTGTGTGTGCATGTGTGCGTGTGTGCTGGGGAATTGAACCCAGGGTCTCATCCGTGCTGAGCCCCTGTGTCTTACTGCAGGGCTGTAGCCTTAGCCCCTAGCTTGTGTTCTTGAACCACATGTGTTGAAATGTAAAGAGTTTGCTTCAGAGAAACCTCTGAACAGGAGATTGAGGCTTCCACAGAAGCAGATTTAACTCATGATTTAACTAACTATAGTACCCAACACTACGGAACCCAAGCAGTCTTTAAAATCTGATTTCCCCAGAGAAAGCAACACTCTGCATTCCAGTACAGAACTCCATCTCCTCTGAGCACAGCCTTGCCACAGGCTTGAGGGTCCTCTCCCTCGCAGGGAATCACTCTAGTGGCAGAAGTTTTGAGTCCCTTGTCTTCAGCCAGTATAAATAGCAGGGAGGGAGAGTCCCTGAAGTTTCTAGTGTTTGGAGTGGGTGCCTAAGTGTCACAGAGCAAGGAGGAGAGGAGGGTTCGAATGCTCCTTTCAGAGATCCAAGTCCTGGCTGGAATGGTCATTTGTGTGGAACAGATGTTCACCAAGCATATTTGTAAGCTGAGGCCTATGTGCTCAATTAAATGAGTTGGAGAACATTAGGGCTGAAAAGAGGCATGGTGGTACATGCCTGTAACCCCAGCACTCTGTGAGGCTGAGGCAGGAAGGTGGCAGTTTGGAGTAACTCAGCAACTTAGTGAGACCCTGTCTCAGAGAGATAGATAATCAGACTGATGGATAGATATGTAGATAGATAGGCAGGCAGGCAGGCAGGCAGGCAGGCAGGCAGACTGGGGATGTAGCTCAGTGTGAAGGCTCTGGGTTCAATCCTCAGTATTGCTACATAAATAAATAAGTCAGCCAGTCAACTAATCCAAGCCATATATTTTATAGAGAAGACTCATGACTTGCATATGGCTGTGCTAAATCTGTGGCACAGTCGGGCAGTTTTTGCTGTTATTTTGCAGTGCTGAGGATCGAACCTAGGGACTTACAAGTGACAGGTAAGTGCTCTACCATTGAGCAACACTACCCAGCCCCAATCTCATCTAAGTGGGAACGGTCACACCTCCTCCATTCTCAAGGTGGTTGAGAAGTTCAGATGAGGACATGCTTGTGAAATCTTCCACTTCTATTCCCAACTGTCTTGTACTCCCCTCTTCAGACTCGGTGCTACAATAAAATAATACAGGAGCCAGGATGTGTGGGGGCGAGATCCTCCCAAGGTAGCTGCAAATCCTACTGGCCTAAGAAACTGCAGGGCCTATTAACACTTGGCCCTTGTTCTTCCTTTTTACCCCTAAAATGACATTTTTCTTTGGACAGGTAGAAGGAAAAATGCTTAGTCTTATCCAAGCAAGAGGGTCCCAATCTCCTGGGGAAGATTTTCAAGTTTGTATGCTTGCACAGGACAACACCAGAAACCAGAAAGTAACATTTATTGAATTTTTCAAGCCCTGTGCTAAGTGGCCTGTAAGAGCAGCATTGGAAGCCCTGCGGCCTTGCTCAGTAGGAGGCTGCAGAGAGCAAGGGCCCCCAGTAGAAGCCCCTTGTGAATCAAACTGCTTTCTTCTAGGTGCCACCTTTCTCCTTTGAATTGCATTGTTTAGATTGTCTGCCCGTGTACCATCCCCACTCGCAGATACTTTTGCAATAAGTTAAGGAATATTTTGTAATTGTTTGCTATTGATGAATCATTTATTTTTCAATTACTCGATGCCACTTTCAGAAGTGTTCCATCAACTACCACTATTCAGTTATGGTGTTCTGATAGCTGATGCGAGCTCGCACACCTAGGTTCAAAAGGCTCCTAAAGGAGGCCTTGCTGAGTTCTGACTGGTTGACTTTCCTTCTGTTCCAATTGATTATGACACCTCTCTGTGCAGCATATTCACAAGACTGCAGGTAACAGGAGCCGCCTCTCTAACAGCAAAATAATATGTCAAGTGCATTATTTGTTATAAGTCATCAAAGAGCTGTGAGAATCACAATGGAAGTTAACATTCATTGAATTGTTCAGGCCCTGTGCTAAGCACATCACTTGAATAATCTCAATTAATCCTCACAACAATTCTCTGAGGTGCATTGACTACTGCTATTTAAATTTTATAAATGGAGAAACTGGGAAGTAGATAAGTTAAGTGACTTGCCCAGGATCCTATTGCTAGTGAGTAAAGGTTGGATCAGGTAATGGATTCTAGGACGATGGATTTGATGTGCAAAATTCCCCCAAATAATTTTTAAGTAAATTTATACTTCATTGCATATTTTATAAAACATGCTCTTGAATTAATAAAATGGAAGAATGTTCTCAACTCTCGTTTCGGCCCGGAGGGAGTTTACTATGATCTGACCTAAGTCCTATGGCTCAGAAAGGACATGCGGCAGACTGTAGATGACCGCTAGACACTAACGAGTCACCTCTGTAGGCTAGTCTATGGAACTCTACACAGGGACACATTACTCTGAACAACAAGAAGGAATTATGGGAAGGTTCCAAGGGGCACCATCCGACCCCTGTCACTTCTGCTGTTTTCTTTGTGGATATCTGTTGGCATGAGCCGTGCGTGCGGCCTCTGGAGTGGTGCCTGAAGCAGCCCTGGATGCTGGAGCACACGGGACGAGACACACTTTCTTTCCCACTCCATTTTCCTCATCTCCTCCAGAAGGTCACAGTGTGAGATTTTATGTTAGTCTGCTCAGTGAATAAGGAAAAGGCAGGATAGGGAAGTGGGCGGGGGCCACGGCAATCTCCTGGTCTCCACAAGTACAGCTGAGACTGTGCCCCTTCCAGTCATACTCTGACAGCAGCTGCCGCGGTAACCACACCCTCGGCCTAGTTTCCAGGAATCAAGTGGTTATGCCCAGTGCCCCATATTGACAGATCTGAAAACAGACCAAAAGTGACTCAATAGAAAATTCACTGAGTCAGAACAACTCTGGGTCCCTCAGTCCCAACCCCTTCTGCTTCTATTTCTGTCGATTATCCGGCTGGTATTCTAACTGTCTGTTGCCTGCAGGGGGAGGGTGCCACACATGTGGAGTGACAATGTCCTGATGGTCCTTCGGAAAGGCTCTCCATAGACATGTGTTGCAAACATACGGGTAAGCCTAGAGGTCACAGGTTGATGTCACACAGCTCATGAGGTGATTCCTACGGCCCCTGACAAGCATCAAATCCTGTTAAATATTACACCACCAAAGCTTATTTTTTCTTCTTTAGCTGGGGACGTCAGGATAAAAATCTGGTGAGACAGAAATACGGAAGGAGAAATACCGCTAAATACCAATCAGAACCTTTCCCTTCAAAGGGAAGCTACACGGTCTTCTCCCCTGCCCCAGCCAATCCCGCCACAGCGGTTTCACTTGGTGGTAGCACAATCTACAGATAGGGTTGAGGGTGTCTAAAGCAACTTTATCTCTAACCTTTGATCCTGCTCTAAACAATTTTATCTCTAACTTTTGATCCTCCAGGTCAGGAGGGTACAAAAGTCAGGAAGCCCACAGTTCTGACCTCCTTGAGGTTCAGGTCACATTTAGGCCTTCAAACCTGACCTGCTCTATGTAATAAGTGCATGGAAGTGAATTGAAAGGACACACATTACAACCCAGGGGCAGGAACCTACGGGGCAAAGGAGAAGAAGAGAGAGAGGATGAAAGGGAAAAAAGAGAATAAAATTTTAAAAGGTTCCTGAATAAACCAGTAATCCACGAACTGAGGAGCGTGATCAAGTCAATTCACTATGCCTGAGGGTCAGATTTTAAAATGAATAAATAAAGTGGTATCTTTCAAATTAAATTTAGAGAAAGTGCTCTGGATTGAAACAAAAAGATGGCACCATGAACAAAACAGACAGGTATCAGCTGTCTGGGAAAAATTCACCCATATTCACTCCTGGCTCGGACTTGAAATGTACCCCCATGTGATTAATACATAATACGATGACACAAACTTCAAACCAGTGTAGAAAATTCCACCATTTTTCTTTGATTAAACACATAATAAAAATACCAAGAAAGATGGAAACAGTCATATATGTGCCTGGCACGTAGCAAGTATTTAACAAAAATTTATTGCATAAATACATAAAGGCAACAATTTGTATTTGCATATTACATGTACGATACTATGTACATACACTTTTCTGCATAGTTTATATATAAATCTTTACTTGCATAATTATTCTTAGAATGCTAAATATTTCCTATTTAATTATTTACTTATTTATTTGTACCAGGGACTGAACCCAGGGCCTTCCAACTAGAGTATGTTTCCAGCCCTTTTAATTATTATTATTTTTATTTTTCAAGACAGGATCTCTCTAAGTTGCTAAATTGTCTACACTGGGCTTGAAACTTCAATCCTCCTGTCTCAGCCTTCATAGTGCAGGGAATACAGATATGTACCACTACACCTGGCTACTTTTCTTCATTTATATAACTCATGAAATCTATCTTTAGTACCTTTCTTGCTTTAGCTCTTTAGTTGGCATTTGTTGTCATAAAATAAGGTCAAAGAAACTTTTCTGTTTCCTAGAGTTGTCTTCTCCATGTAACTCTGTTCCATTTCCTCCCTTTCTCACATACACACACACACACCATGGTCTATTCTGTTTATTTAACTTCCTGTAAGTTAAATATACCTTTCTAACAGACTTTAGTTATTCATAAAACATTCACATTTTATTCACTGATGCATGTTCTATAAATACAATTAATCTTGTTTTCCCATCTACTTAAATCAGTGTTAAAAACTTTGAGAGAACAACATACAGTTATTAATTAACACATTAATAAATGTTTTAAAGGTGTAAATTATTTCTATAAAATGAAAATATTATTTGTCACTAGTCTACTTAACAAACTTGTTTGTTAAATCAAACCTATTCCTATGACAAATTTAAAGTATGTTCAATTTTTAAAAATATACACCTCATGCATAAGTAAAAATGAGTGATTCATAGGAATTTTAAGACTATTTTCAAAAAGTGAAAGTGAAGAATGATTGTAAATAGAACTTCTTAGCTATTATTGGTTAACAGGCCTGATTTTCATGATTACTGAAGGTCTGTTGATTCATTGGTTGGATAGTAGCAGAGAACACCACCTTACTGAATCCTGAGGGAAGTATGTATTTTAAATGAAGCAGTGCCTTACAACAGCACTAGATGCTTTGCAATCTGGCCCACTACCAGTCTGACATTCAAGTTTTCACCTTTCCCCACTTCAATTTCCAGCCAGCTCTGACTGTGAATAGTCACACCTGTGGCTCTCTATGCTCAGGACATCTTTAGTGATCTAGCTGAAACTTTCTTCCAGGCCCAACCTCAGTGTCATGTCTTCTGGGAGGTGGCCCCAACCATTTACCCAATAAACAAGCCACTCTGTTTTCTGTGCTCCCTGGTGCTCCTGTGGCACTTGTAATATGGCGGTGTATATTGCTCCATGTGACATCTTCGGCTTCAGAGCTATATGAAGACAAGGACTGTGACTTATTTGCCAGTGTACTCCCACACAGTCTTGGCATGTGGTAGGTAGATATTAGATATTTCTAGAATAAAGTTTAGAATAGACTTATTGATTAATTCTGGTCTGCATTCAGCATCATCTTTATACCTCTACCAACTAATGAGGCCCAATAGGTGCCATCAAAGCAGACCCCAGCCCTACGAAACAGAAGCTGAATGCTGTAACTCCTTTGTTGGGTTTGCATCCCTGGCACCGGCTACTATCCCTTTGCTTCCCCAAATCCTCCCTTTGATTTTCTCTTTTCTACTCCTCTTTGCCACGTTTGCAGAGGCAAAGGTGAGAATGAAGCCTCCATAGTGCACACTGTAGATGATCCCTGACTTAGAATGGCTCAACTTCTATGTTGCTGAGAAAGTGATACATATTCAGTAGCAGCTGGGATTCAAATTTTCAATTTTCATCTTTCCTCATGTAAGAAATACTCGGCAAGATACTGTCTTCTTATGTTAGGCAGCGGCAGCAGCAAGCACAGCTCCCAGTTAGCCACGCAACATCAAGCATAAACAGCTGATACAGTGTACCATGTTCCTCCACTGTGATGTTCAGTGGGTTTTGGTGTATTAAATGCTTTTTCAATGTATAATATTTTTAATTTAAGATGAGTTAATCAGAGTTTAAATCAAGGAGCATCTGTACTTCAAAAGGTTTATCTGCTAAAGCATGTTGTTGTAGAAATGCAATTAAATTTTATCTTACATACTTCAGTACTTGCCTCAGCAATGTCCAGCACAGCTCCTAGCTCCAAATAGTTTGATCAATTAATACACAGTTTTATCAATACTATACATATTCCATGGCATTTATGATAGTTAAAATGGTAAAAATGATTCATTATTAGTATATAATTCTTTTTCTAGCATTGGTAATTGAATTCAGGGCCTTTGTACTGGGCTACATCCCCAACCCTTTTATTATTTTTTTATTTTGAAACGGGGTCTTACCCGTTGCTCAGGCTAAGCTTAAACTTGAGATCCTCCTCCTTCACCCTCCCACAGTGCTGGGATCATAGGCACATGCCACTGTGCCTGGATAGCATATCATTTTCTTTTTTTGTGACATATAAATGGAGTTGGAGACATTATGTGCTTAAAAATACTGTGCTTTCTTGATCATTACCAATAGCCTGTAGAAGCTACTGGGAGTCTCGGGATATGCTACTGTAATGAGCAAACATGACGCATAAACTTAGTAAGGGCAGACTCCCACTCGGCCCGAGCGAAAGTAACCCCAAATCAAAATGATAGCATTTAAGTGGAGGAAGGTTGATTGTACTATATACAAAAATGCAGGCAGACTTCATGTACCACTTTTTCTTGGACTTTCCACCTATAGCTTGCTTCAACTGACCAACAACATAAAAAGGTCATAGATTTATAACTTTTTTTGCTTGTTTTTTTTTTTTTTTTTTTTTTTTTTTGCCATACAAGGGACTTTAGAGAAGACCTAGCCAAACTGTTCCAGCCAAGATACCTTTGGGTGCTCAGGTTTACCCCAAAGGGGTAATGGAAGAGCCAGAGATAGTTTCAATATTTCAAAGTCTGATGGGAATCATGCACTTACCAGTAATAAAACAACAAAGGTTAAAAAAAAGGCTTATTTATATTTGCTATCAGTTAAGAGTTTTCAATTCTATGGTATAAAATTGTCTTGCTGGGGTTAGGGATTTAGCTCAGTGGTAGAGCACTTGCCTAGCAGGTGCCAGGCCCTGAGTTCGATCCCCAGTACCCCCCCAAAATGCTCTTGGTGATTAAAGCCATTAATTAATGAAAATGACCCCACAATCCCTTTTGTGGGTATATATCCAAAGCAATTTAAATTAACATATAGTATAGATATCCAAAAATCTCACATTCATTGTAGTATAAGTCACAATATCCACAGTATGGAAACAACTTAAGGGTCCATTGATGGATGAATGGATAAAAAATTGAGATACATATATGTATCTCAGAATATTATACAACATTAAAAAAGGAGACACGGCCATGTGTGGCAACAAAAGTAAAACTGGAAGACACTATGCTAAGCAAAAGAAGTGAGACAAAAAGAAAAATGTGTTGTACTATCACTTATATAGAGACTCTAAAACAAAAAGTCAAGTAAATAGAAAGAGAGCAGAATACTGGTTGGTAGGGGTAGCAAGGGGGAGGAAATAGTAATATGTAAGACAAAGTGCACAAATTTACAATGTATAAAATGAATAATCTACAGATCTAATGCACAGCATGAATACTATAGTTAATAATATTGTACCAAATGCTAAAAACTTGCCAGGAGTAGATTTTAGGCACCCTTAGCACACAAAAAATGGTGAAGAGGGTAACCAGGGAGGTGATGGATGTGTTTGGTTGTAATAATCTTTTCACTATGTGTATGTACATCAAAACATCGTGCTGTAAGTACAAGCAGTAAAAGTGTTTTTGAAAAAGGATGGAAAAATAATTCCTTAAACTGCAGAGTATTTTGTAGAAAGTCAAATCTTTCAGAACCTGAAGTCCGGGTAAACAGAAATAATAAAAGGTCAGTGATGGTGAAAAGTTTACAAACAACTGGCTTCATCCAGCATTCTTGTTTTTCAACTATGAGAGGAAACCATGGAGGTGGAACTTGCCTGCGTCACAGAGCAATCTAGTGGCAGCCAGAGTAGACCAGGTCCCTACATCTCCCAGGCCAAAGTTGCTGGGGTGCCACACGATGGTTCGCAGGTTCCCTTCCTGAGCTTGTCTCTGGTTCCTGATCTTTCTAGTGTCACTGGATGGTGCAGAGAAACAGAGAACACCGTGCCTGGAAGAAAGAAGATCACTGAGATGGCAGGAGCAGGACAAGCTGGAGAGCAACAGCACTCAGTGGCCAGACTGTGACGAGGATAGAGGGTCCCAGGCAAGTGACACAGGAGAGGAGCTCAGGCAGATGAAGTAGACCAGTGAGAAGGAGGTGCACTGGACAAGGATAAAAGAAGAAGATGAAGGAATGCATACTGGACGGAATAAAAGAAAAAGATGGCTTCTGTTACCCAGAAACCAAGCCTTCCTTGTCAGAACAGAATTAAGGTCAGATGCTCCTCTGGCTCATGATGGCCAATCATTGCTCGGGTGGGGTGAGGTGGGGTGAGGAATCGTGTGGTCTGTAGAGACTCAGGAACAACAAAGGGAAATGAAGGTAAAGACCCATAAAGACTACTCAAGTACGTAGGAGACCCACCTGCCTCTTAAAATTTCCCTGATCTTCTCTCCCAGGTTACCTGATGACTGCACTTAGTATTAGCAAGCACTTACATACAGTCTCCCTGTCCTAGCTGAACCTGTGAGTGGAGTCACACCGAGTTTGGCAGAAGAGCAATTTCCAAAAGAGACTGCCTCAGACCGTCCTGAGGTGGGGCCAGCTGGGATTCCAAAGAAAGAAGTACTAAAGCAAAGGTGGCCGCTCGAAAGCACTTTTCTAGGGGAACTCACATACAGAAGGGGCTGCAGTGCATCCTAGCAAAGAGCAGCAGCAAGAGATGTCTGCATCAAAGGGGTCCGGTTCTGGACTCTAGATAAGGACTTAAGGAATTTGGTGCAGGGCCCGGGTTAGTTTTTCAGGATTTTGGGCAACACACACACACACACACACACACACACACGCACGCACACACACATACGCACACACACACTCTGTCCTAATAACAATCTTATGGTCGGGTACTATGATTTTCCTCATTTTATAGGCTGAGAAATGGAAACAGAAATTTAGAAATTTGTGCAAAGTAACACAACTAGTAAATGGCAGGCCAGGGAGTCAGATCCAACCAGTCTGCCTCAGACTACATCTTAACCACCATGATGCACAATTAACCCCTCTATTGAACTGTCCCTTTTCCTTATCAGTCTCTGACTACAGATTTCTAAAGTTCAGAAACTTAATTGTAGTCATTTCCCTTAACTTTTCCAGATTTTTAGGATCCTATGAGCCCTTCCAGCTGCCACAGATTTCACGCTTATTCTCATGAGCTGTGTCCCTTACTCAGGATGTTTCTTTCTTATTCCCCTTCCCCTCTTGAAATCCTACAGGACCTCCTATTTGACAAGGTCCTACACTCAGCAATCAGAAATATATTATTTATAATAATGTTCATAGCTCATAAGGATTGTCCACCTTGTTGGGATTTACTAACTGAATGGGAAAAAACAAGTTCATCAATTGAAAGAATTCAACACTTCTTTAGAGTCTGATTCATGGAAGGTTAGAGAACAACACGACTTCTAAGGTTATCAAGTTCAATCTCATTTTACAAAGGAAGGATCTGAATAGTAGAGAGGAAAGTGATTGGTTCCGGGTTTCACAGCCAGTTAGAAGCAGAGGCAGCTGTGTTAAACCTTTACTGGTGAACCAGGCATAGTCTTTTCCTTCGAGAAGTTTATAATGGAGGAATTGCTGCAGGTACTAACAAGAGTGGTGCTGACATGAAAATACCTTGCTAAAGCATTCTGTGTAGGTGACCACCAACCATGTTGTCCTTACCTTGGGCGCCTAATTATGGATCCTGGTGATCTGGGCCAGAGGTGGGAGCCTGAAAAGAGTAAGGAGTCTGTTGTAACAGCCGGAAGCCAAGTATCACAAGGGCTCACCTCAGCTGAGCTCACAGTTTCAGTACAAGTAGCACCAATTTCCTGCAATCTCATTTTACAACTTTTGAACTGACAGAACAGATCGGGAAGAGCCATTGACTTGTTTCAAGCCTTATATTTTTTAGAACATTTTGGTTCAGTATGCATTTGTTTTATCTAGTCCTCTCTGTTGATCACCTATAAAACGTTGTTATTCTTTATGACTCCATTTCTCCTCTTTTCACTTATATACTTTTCCTGACTGATCTCATCCATTCTTAGAATTTCAAGTTCTTACTCAACCCCCAAATCCTTATCTACTGCAGCTTTCTTATTAATAGGACCTCAATAAGTTACTTATTTGTAGTTTTTTGAGGAATCTCCATATTGATTTCCACAGTGGCTGGACCAGTCTACATTCCCACCAACAGTGGAGGAGTGTTCCTTTTTCCCCACAGCCCCACCAGCATTTGTTATTGGATGATTTTTCCATATACGCGGTTCTTTCTGGAGTGAGGTGGAATCTTAATGTTGTTTTGATTTGCATCTCTCGAATGACTAGTGATGCTGAACATTTCTTCATATATTTATTTGCCATTTTTATTTCTTCATGTGAGAAATGTTTATTCATTTCGGTTGCCCATTTTTGGATTGGGTTTTTAAATTTGGGAGGTTTAATTTTTTTGAGTTCTTCGTATATTCTAGATGTTAGACCTTTGTCTGATGGATAGCTAGCAAAAATTTTTTCCCAGTCTGTGGGTTTTCACTCTGCTCTATTGGTTTTTAATAGTATGTGGTCCCAAGCACTGATTCTTTGTATTGTTTCCTGTGCAGTCTGGTTCTGTTCATAAATTTTTTTCCTACCCCTATGTCTTCGGGGGTTTTTCCTATTCTATTCTCCAGTAAATTTAATGTTTCTGTTTTAATGTTTAGATCTTTGATCCACTTTGATTTGAGTTTAGTACATGGTGAGAGACATATGGAGGTTCCATTTGACCCAGCTATTCCCCTGCTGGGGATCTTCCCAGAAGAATTAAAATCATCATACCACAAGGACGTATGCACCACCATGTTCATCGCAACACAATTTGTAATAGCTAAGTCTTGGAAACAACCTAAATGCCCAACAACCAACGAATGGCTAAAGAAAATGTGGTTTTTCTACACAATGGAGTACTACACTGCCATAAAAAAGGATAAACTAGAGTCATTCATATACAAATGGATGTTTCTTGAGAACATACTCTTAAGTGAAATAAATCAGACACTCATGAGCA